>JAQIVE010002828.1:0-18582 GCA_034698285.1 Sminthurinus bimaculatus | reverse complement strand
ATATTTATAGAATACAGAGGAGCTCAAAGCATTTCAACCTTAACATTGGACTGCAGTTTCTATGCACAAAACGTTAGTGTGGTTATTTTTTTATTTTTTCGTGATTTGATTTTTGATCAGAATTTATTGTGCTAAATTCCATGTCAAGTCACACCATGTTGTGCATTGTACTGTACATGTGTACCGTAAAATTAATCGCAGTAGTCCGGAATAAAGATAGAATAGAGAGTATACCGTGTAAAAGTCTCTACATGTAAACAAAGGAGAGTGATGAGCTAGAAATCTGTCTGTGTCCAGAGTCAGCTCTGAAAACCCAGCCTTAACTTTTTCGCTTTGTATTACTTTCCTACCTTTAAAACCTTGAAACAAAAGAGCTGTAATATACATGCATATATATACAGAGGATGTGATTTTGAGTCTATGAATTCAATTTTTCCAGAAGTTTCAAATCTGGTTTCATGTATCATATTACTCTTACTTGATGCACTTTACTAAATACTTCGTATAATTAGCCAACTTTGAATTGCCTTATACTGCGGGAATCCTCGTCGGTGTGCATTAAGGAAGTAATAACTGAACAGAGGATTGTGAAGAACAATATTATATATTATTATATTTTAGAGTAGCTATGCAAACTACTGCTTTATGACTTATGACCCACGACTGTACCTATAAATAGCTTTGCGCACGGCTTATTTTTCCTCAACTGTATTTTTAAAACGACTCTAAGCATCAATTCTCCAGTGCAGCTTTTTGCCTGTGGCCTTGTCTTTCATGACAAATAATCCAGATAAATAAGTTCCAAATTACTATAACTATCCGGATATTGTACTGACTGATGAGCTCTGGGAATATTTGAGTAGTTTGACAGCTTCTTGAACATTTCGTACTCTGTTTTTTGCTAGACATTATTGTGTTGCAAATCAACTTGTGGTGACAACCATTACATTGGCGTCACAAGATTTTATCTAGAAACTTGTGTGCCTGAATGTCAAAATGGGGAAAACATAAATGTCAAACGTTTTTTACTGGAAGCACTCGCGCGTACAACATTTGTACTATTAATCTGATGATTTTTCCATCTTTCGTCTGTGTCTACATAATTCCACGGTTCACAGTACAAAAATGTAACGCAGCATTGTGATTGGTAATAGTTATTGGCAGTCAAAATTTCCTTCGTACCCCATGCAAAAACTGTTTTAATTTTGTACTTAATGAATGAATAAGTAATTTTGTGAACACTTACTGGATAAATGTGATAACTCCAACCCGCTGGACATCGTCCTCTATCGTTTTCCAGCAGCTTCGGATGTGACCCTTTTGCTCCTCGGTGAGGAATTCAATTTTTTCCCCACACAGCAAAAGTCGTGCTGTGGACACTGTGGAGTGTTTTCGAGGTGCTACGGGGACGGCTGCAGAGGCAGCTGTAACGGTGGCGGTAGCCGCGGCTTGTTTTTCCGCCACGGCGTCACCTTCTTTCACAACGGCGTTTCCCATGTTTAACTAGTTGTAGGGGTCCTTTAGTAAACTTTATTAGTAAAAGTAAAAAGTTTTTATTGAAAATGTCCACTATTCACTGTAGCTCACAACTATCCGCTGGACAGTTAGAATATTTTTATAGATTCGACGAATTAAATTTTAAGTTTTCCACTGCGGTCGAATTTGCTCCAATCTAGAAATCTGAAAGACAAATAGAAACGGGAAAGTCAAAATGAGTGAAATGTAACATAAATACAAATAAATTTTATGAACATGAAGTTTTGGGTAATCAACTGGACCGGACATTAGACTAATTTTTGGAAAATTACACAAGACAAATAAATAGAGTACAAAGCGTTAGCTCTTAATTGTTTGTGCGTCACCCTGAATACAGTATTTAATTGAAATTGTCGGGTATTCTGTGTATAAAACTATACAAACAGGATGACAATTTGCGTGGTTGTATTGATGTAGATGGAGAAAGCACACAGTATTTCAGTAGAAAGAGAAATAACAAGTTTGATTTTATTAATTTTTTTGTCACTAACGTATAAATTTATCGGCCTGAGCTGTATTTTACATGTGTACGTTAATACGTATATCTACTACATGTGCAATGTACATACACATCTACATTATAATCTGTAGATGAAGATTATAATCTACAAAGATAAACGTTTGTCGGCTTTAGATTCATATTCAGCTTCAGGCTCTCGTTCCCTGTAATTTTGAATAAAACGAAATAATAATTTTCTCTTCCATCTTTTACATTTGCAAAAACTTTTCCTGCACACGAAACTCCATGTCTGGCACATATTTGGGTACAATTATTGTGCATGCATAATAGGCAGTTTGAGTTCATCAAATATAGCGGAAAGTCAATTCGAGTTTACACGAGTACCGCCAGGAACAAGATATGTATGGAGTCCTCGTGAAAGAGACGCTTGTTAGTTTGGCGTTAGACGTGGAGATTTTGCTCCAGGCAAAAAGGAAATTTGGTACATTCAAATTTTGAAATTAAATTTCCAGTTTCCCCTCGTTTCGCACGTACTATCTAATAGACTGTTCTCATGTCTTAAACATTTTTCGGCAGCTCCCGCATACAAGTTGATCTACAACTATGTATGCATGTACAACGCACAGACAACCTGCACTTATATATACTAAGAGAAAGTATAGAAAACTTTCCCTTTCATGTTCACATATCACATGCGAAGCCTCACTTTCTTTTGCTCAATCCGACGATACACTAAACTTGCACTTTATTTCGACGGGTTCACTGTGTCAAAACGAATCCACCGAAATTCCAAGAAAAGAAAAAAGAAAGTCATAAATTATTTCTTTTTTAACTTTTGCGATTTATTTTATGTTTAGTATTTTACGATCATCATCACGTTTATATAAGGTTTTTTTACACGTTTTATTTTTTTACAGCATCGTAAATTAGTGAAAACTCACGCACACTATCAAATTATCCGTTTATACCCATTTTAGTGCCGCCAAAAATTTTCTCGCTGCAGCAGCATAGCGCAAAAATTATTTTTACGTGGCATGTACTTTGTAAATCGCCCCCTGTCCCATACCGCAAAGTTTTGAATTAATCATATGAAACGCAAAAAATGATACAGAATGAAAAACTAAAAATCATAGAGGGCCAATCCATGAGTGGCTTCTCCTTTTTTCACCAAAAATCAATTGATGAGACCAAGGCGGTTATTCCAACCGCCTTGGTCTCATCAATAATCGCTGAAAATTTCCTTTAGATGACTCAAACCGTCCGACAGTTATTAGAATTTGTAGGAACATCAAGATAATGAGCTCTCTGTCCCCAGAAAGGGCTTCTTAATCTCTACTAAATTCCCCAACCGTGTCTGTCCATTATAAAGATACAAAATTTAAAATATGTAGCATGAAATCCAAATTCAGACACAAATCCAGATTCAAGCAAACAAAATAAAAATATTTGTGGTAGTCCACAAGATTTCCGCACACCATCAAAATGTATTCTATGTTGTAGCAACCACAATCCATAATTCATCTCGCCGTTTTCTTCATCCTGAGCTCTAAACAATCACATGAAATGTACAACGTGAAAAATTCTGGCATCTGAAATATTGACAACGACTGTGTTACACAGCTTTCGCACAGACTTAATTTACGTGCTTGGTTTTAATGTTTGTTCTTACATATGCAGGTATTTATACATTTATATTTGATCTGTGTACAGTGTACAGTGTACACATTGCTTCCACTATTTATTGTAAAATGTGCAGGCAGTTATATGAACATACTTAACATGGCTGGAACTGTCGGATGTGCAAAGGAGACTTATTATTGTGTACGAAACTTAAAGTTTGTAGTTCTAGTTTTAGTAAAATTGAGTTGAGCTCTATTCTGGTGGTGATAAATTCAGGAGGCGATAGCATGTACAAGACATGCACACACATATTTGCAAATCTTCTGTTTGACAAGGGTACACAGAAACTCCACGTTGCCTGGAAAGTGATGTAGGACTTACCAGGGGAGAAAATATATCGCTTTTATCCAGATACAACACCGAATAAAGAACGAAACTGGAGAAAAGCGAGAAGAGAGGGAGAGAGAGAAGAATGCCGAATAAAACCAGTGCAATCTCCAGGAGTTGAAGGAACGGAAAACTACACAGGAGACTGTATACATACAAGAAATTGAAAAGGGAAAGGGAAGAAGGCTGGAATTCACTGCCTTTACAAATGTTCCTCTGTTCACTAAATTCAAAACCAGGCATAACTCCTTGGCAGGAAATAATAGGAATGCGGAGCGAGGATAAGACAGGACATTCAAAGAATTGATATGGCGAAACTCGCTTGTTTGATTTTCTCCGAAGGAGGCAAAAAGAAAACCAAAAGGAAAGGGGAGAAATGGTATGTTTGTAGGTGTGTGTGTAGTGTCAGGATGGGGCTGCAAACATAATAGTTTATGCATGTGTGGATATTAGCTACATGTCGTAGGCGTTTGTGTGACGACTGTGCTTGGTCCGTGTCAATAAAATCGGCAGTTATTATGTAACTGGGGAATATCGGAGGCGAAGGAAGGGAGATGCCGAGGAAGTAGAGCAAACCTTTTAAAAAACGTAACAAGCCACGGGGACCGATATTAGAGACATTGAGACTTGAGACAGACATCGCACACATTCCCAATCTAGGGTTTGGTTTGTGTGTGGAATTTCCTGTCCAAATGTCCCCACACACGTGTGTAAGTATTAAAGGAATAAGTAAGCTCATGCTTATGCTTGTAAATGCACAGGGTTTATACGTGTATGTATACTTATATATATATAATATACTTTTGTAAAATAGCAAGGAGATCCGGTATCAAAGTTTGAATGTATCTGAATTTGAATCGAACTTTGAGGAGAAAAGCAAAGAATTCCCTCAGCTTCTATTCCTGAGCAAATGTACACATTACAAATACATACGTACATACATAAATAGTCATGTGTTGAGTACAGAGCTGAGAAGATTAAAAGGCTAGAGATGCTGGTGCCACTTGCATACTATTTATTTTGACTTTTCCTCTTTCTCCCTTCTTTTGTCGTTTGAACTCGTAACCCTAAAGGAAGTAACGTAGAACGAAAGGTTATTGGAACTTTTTGGACATAAATATTGACACAAATAATTCTTCCACAGCTCACAAACAGGCAACTCTTCACTCCTTTGAAACTCGGTCCTCTTCTTTAATATTCTCATCTTGTGCGCTGTAAACACTGCCACACATTGTGTAATATACAGTTCTGTTTGCAATAAGGTTACAGTCTCTGAGGTCTATTTCTCGACCTCCTTATTGCCTTTTCTTGGGTGAAGAAACGGGGAAGTAAGTGGTGAGCAAAATTCGAAATCAGCTTGCAAGGATCATATGACCAACATAAATTACCCGATAGTTATTAAAAAATCCTCATGATTTATAATTCCTCAAACAAACCAGGATGGTTTGCTCGGTATTAACTACGGCTCAAAAATCAAAAAGTTTTTCTCAAACAATTTTGAGCGTTGATTTTCGTTAGTTTCAAACTGTATAAAACACTAGATAGAATGTCTCCATTTTAAGTAAAACTAACAAACAGAAATATTTTTTATTTTTTTTGTAACTTACAAACTTGCTAAATCGAGCTAATTTAATGCAAAACAGATAAGACACAATCAAGCAGTGCTTCCATTCATTTTACATGCTTTACAAGGCTACATTCGCCCTGGGTATTAACTTTGGAGTAATTTCTCCTGATTGAGTTTTCTCAGGCGAAATTAATTTCCAGTTTAGTTTGTTGAGCATACAACTAGCGTAGTTCTTAACTTGACTGAATGAAATTTAAATTCTATTATAACAAATAAGTATATGTATAAGGTTGATGTGAGATGCACGAAAATTTTGCGGCATTTATTATTATTCCTAGAAGGTTTGCTTTTATGCATTTTATTTTTATTATAGACGTGTGCATGCAAGCTGGCTAATAAAAAGCCTCAGTCGTCACAATTTGCTGCTGCTGCTTTCTTCTTTCTGCAGCACAGTTTCCCTCCACCCAGTGCCCTTCCTCTTCCTCTCTGTCTACAGTCTGTCTACATACTGTATCGAAATTTAAATTCACAACATGTGATGGAGTTTGTTGGTTTAACTAAGCATGGAAAAATGGTGAAGGCTCCTTGTTTGGGGAAAATAACTGCAAAATCCTGTACGAACAAGATATGTATATTGTACATGTTTGCAAGGAGATACATCTATCTATTCACTTTTCACCATATTTTGCCTCGCGAATCCCAATAGTCTCTCCATTTCCCGATTCCCAACAGTCTCCTTTGTGCTTGAAAAGTTTTACATTTTACGCCTAACGTTTACCATGCTACACAGTACATACTACACACATAGCTTGCACTGTAAAGAACGGGACAGTATGTACATACAACATATGGCTAATATGTAGAGAGTATTATATCGCTTCTTTCCATCCATCCATCGGCTTTTGGCTTATTTAAACTTGGCCAATTTCTATAACAATTTCTAACAGATATTTCACGCGTATAATACCTACACAATATTTGCCTTTCTTGCTAGATTCAACTCGACTTTCTTCTTGTCAAGGGATGTGCATTCATACTTCTTTGTGAAAATAGAACATGGATGAATGCTTTTGCCTTGGAACAACTTGTAAAGATATTTTCATCCTTTGTATAGTGAGAAAAGGAGTAAGTGAAAGAAAGAAAGAACGAAAGAAAGAAAGAGACACAATAATAACACTGCTGTGTCTACCTTTCATCGATAGATTCCTGTCGCCTTTGCCCAATTTCCGAAATTTTCCGGCACATATTTGCACGCTTGAGGGAATTTAGTCGTGTCTCTTTGTTGTCATAACCAAGTTTACATCTTCACTTAAATTTTAAATCAAATTTGGCCACTCAATATACCTCTTGTTGTGATGACGAGAACATGATTGAATTGAGTTGAATTTTTTTTCCAACTTTTTCTACTTTCTTATCAGTATGAAAGCGACGAAAGCTTTTATGCACAGTGTCAAAAATCAACTCAAATAAATTATTAAAATTTCAGTTATGTAACTCACATGTCCATACATGCCTCAACTTTATTTTTTAAACATAAACTTACAAGGTACAACAATGGTTTTTAAACATTTTCAACAATTATCTCGAAAACCGTGAAAAATTAAAACTAAAAATGATAATTAAACTTAAAACTAAAACTGAAGTATATGTATACACAATAATTTTATTTACTGAATCCTATTTTAAGTAAAAAACGTTAAAACTATCAAACATTATCAGTTTATCTGAATCCGAATCCAAAAGGTCGGTTTGGATATCGTGGAGGGTAAACATTGTGGCGATAACCGTGATAAGGTCCGAACCTGAAGGGAGTGTTGCCGTAAGTGGGATATCTTTGCTCTGCTGTCACAAGATCTTCAAGGTAAGCTTCAGCCAGCATAATTGACAGAAGTAAAAATGTAGCGAGTACCTTAAAACAATGCGAAAACGTTGAAATTATGCTTGATCTTTTATCTTTACTTTTTTAATTGTGTAGTTATTAAATATTGACTAAAAGAAAATTTATACTGTGTTGGAACTTACTACGTATTTCATTTTGATTTCTTCTCCAGTTTAAATTATTTTATAAACTTTTCAAGCAATAAAATCAATCGATGTATACTTTTTGGGTATTATATTGAAGCTGTAGATTTTGAAAAAAAATTTCCTTTCTTTTCGAAAAAAGGGACTGAATATAAACAACTTGCGAAACTTGTACTTGCAATAAATGTTTAACGAATGAGTGAAATTAAGCTCAAGGTCTGACTATAAACTGAAGACGATCGAACGATTCTACCCGTCTTTATATACCATCGGCGGGGAAGAAATTAAATCGAGTGTCGATAATAAGCGTCAACATAAAATAAATCACGAACGTGACAAATGTCATAACTTTGCAATCGGTCAATGATTAAAAAGCATGATGCAAACCTCTGACGAATTGCTGTCACATCGCCTGACATTAGTACAGTTTTTACATAATTGTATTAATCACTAACACAATATTATCAAAAAATGTCCCGGGGCATTTTTTGGCATGTTCTGCGTATATTTTATACATTGACAACCGGCAAGTTGGCCTTTTGCCCTTACATAATTTATGTGAAATGCATTGCTTATACAAACATTGGTAAAAATTAGTCAAGAAAACAACTTTTGTATGTCTTTTAGTTTGACTCAAGTCATCTCAGCATTTTACAAATTCACACACGCCTTTTTTCTTTCAGAAAATGGAATTGCTTTAGTGTGTGTAGAATATGTATAATGTATAGTTGTTTTAAATCACTTTGTCTAGTCTAGCCCACTGTAAAAAATATTGCGTATCAATCTAACTTTCAAACAACGTATATTAACTGCAAATAACAAATTGATAAAAAAGTACAATAAAGCACAAACATCAAAGTTTTGAATGGAGATTTCATTGATCATAATTGTTTGTGTACACATTTCGTTGAGGGCTTTGCCTTGAACTTGGCCTCGAGCTTTTCACACTTGTAAAATCCATTTATTTACACAACCAGTTCCTCAATTCAATTTACGATGTTACATCTACCGGGAACGGTGATACAAGATGAATCCCTGTTCATTACTCATCAGTTTCGCTCCTTCGGTTTCATAATTTTGATTTTTTGCACGTAGTTATAGCCATTTTGTTTGTAGATACACGTACAAGTTATATGTCTACAAGCAATATGTTAAAGGTGTACTTTATATAACTACGCACAAAGTGGTACTAAGCACAGCCTCTGTTGCTGATAAAATGGTCGTACATAAATGTACGTTCTTTATCAAGAAGTCACTTTGAGTAGTGTAGCTAATGAATTTTTACCACGTACTTTTATGTAACGAGAAAATCAAACTTCCTAAATAAGGTAATATCCATATTATATGTTCTAAGGACGTGTGTCCTAGCTCTATACATATTGCTCAGGTATTGCATATATGATAAAACTTGGCCGCAGGTTAAAATGAAAATTCGGTAACAAAGAAAATCAACACCTAAAAAAGCAAAAACGATTTCCTTGTTTCTTCACAATCTAATATTCAATACCCAATCACCAATCACGTGTGCTACATCTCTAGTATATAGTGTATTGTTACACCATTTATAAGGCTTCGATTTCAACCGTACAATATTGAGTAGAAGGTTGGCCTCTGCCTCCGTCCATTTAAGACGCTGAAAAAATTTCATCTTTTTAGAACTGCAAACTGAAAACGGCTACATTATTTTAAAACAAAAGAGGCCTCAGCCTTGATAGCTTCTAAAGTTTATACTGTGTATATAAGTACAGTAAAAAAATATCCATGTGAAGTGCCGTGTAAAGTCTGCATTTAAGAGTGCATGTATTATTATTACATCTATTTAGTTGAAACCTTTTTGGTAGTTGCTGCAGCAATTTTATTTCACTTTTCTGTACATTCTACAGACTTGATTTTCTATTATTATTCATGAAATTCGGGTTGATTTATTGTCATAGCAGACATTCCGAAATCCATTTCATTGTCTTTCATTGTCATTGTCATCAAATGAAATGCAATAAGTATGCACATAAAATGCAGGCATGTAAAATTCACAAATGCCTGTATGTGTGTAGTGGTAATTGGTAATAACGGCGACGGAGAGAGAAAGAGAAATAGAAATAAATTGAAAATCCAGGAATTTTCAATATACATGCCCTTCATTCTGGAATGGTGCCAACGCCTCCAAAAGATTTTGTAACCATCTACGTACATAAAAATGTGTAAAACTACATAATACATGCACACATGCAAAGTAAACCCTAATAGAATGAAAAGTGCCGTCTTATGCAAGTGATTCAATTTTCACTGTGACGATTAGGGAAAATCGAGATGCTTTTCCCTTTTGCTGTGAAATAGTTATATGCGCTCCACATTTTAACACGTGTTACATGTTACATGTTATTGAATGTATGTAATAGCATATGACCCAACGTTTTGGTACATCATACAGGAGCAAAATAGGGAGAAAGACACTGCACTTGCTCAAGCTTTGTTTTAGCACAAGGAGAATAAGATTGTGCATGGGCATGAGGCAATAACATGTTTATGTTTATGGCTTCTTTTCGGAACAGAGCTATTTTGATGGGTTTGCCATTTGTTGCAAGGTGAAGCGAACACCTGATTGCTAAATGTATTTTCATATAAAATCCATACAACGTTTTGTTCTTTGCATCTATTCTTGGGTCGTGTGACCTTTCTTTTGTGTTTCCTCCTTACTTATGTAAAAACTAAATTCCTCAAGGAAAAATACATTATGTTTATTCTACAGTATCCACAAAGTTAGTACATTACATACGCTACAGAGAATGACATTTATTTGTCTTCTTCCAACTTCCATGAATAAAACAAGAAAAAAAAAACAAAATAATATTCGAATCAGTGTTGGGCATCTCCCAGGTAAAATAGAATTTTGGGCTGTGCAATCGCGACAAAATGTTCTAAAATATGCAATAAAACCCATAACAGCTGGTGCTTAATTTCACAACTTGTGAAAAAAATTCCACATTTTAAGTTTAAGAATTGGAAGTGTTTCAGTTCTATGAAATATAATTTTATGTCTACATCATTTAAATTTAAAAATGTATTTTTTTAAATGGGTTTGTCCATTTTGTACTTGTGCCTTTTTCATGGTATTTTTTTCTGCTTTCAACCTCAAACCAAGCTCAAAATAGATTGGTTTATTTATGCTCACCTACTTTTACTTTCACTTCTCACAACATATGGCAGATTGCAAATTTCAAAGTTTCTTTTGTAAAGTTGACTTTCTCCCTTCCAGCGAAACAACACTTAAAGGTCTTCCTTCCTGCTCTCTTTTTTGTAGTAAAATGCTCATAGACGAAAGGGTTTTTTTAAATAAACAGGCCATACATATTGTGAAAATGCATTATAAGAAACAGAAGTTACCACATTTACATACATGCGCATAAATTTATAAGATATCAAAACATGTTTCTACATTATTTGCAACATAAAATTCTACAACTTCCTGGTACACTGTATCTACTTATACATGTACAGATAAATCACATTTTTATAGTTCGTATCATTGCTGATTAATGCAAATGTCTCAAATTTTCAAAAATTGCACGGTAATTCGTTTTATGTTTTATCATTGTATCAAAATTCCATGAATTTTTATTGCTTTTTTATACTTTCTGACTGAGAATTTGTAAAACAGCTCAATTTTGTTACGTATTTCTTTTTTTCTTTGTCATTGTCCCATGAATTGATGTAGTATTGTGATTTGTAACTAATTTTTTATATGTATAATGCAACTAATCACAATACCTACGTAATCACAGCAAGACGGTAAAATGGTACTTTGAAACAAATTATTCCTCTATATTAGTTATACTTCTTTGTGTAAGAAGAAGTTCTTTCACCTTTTGCATTTGTATTGGAACATTAAGCATATTTACTGATACATGAGTTTTTTATAGAGAATTTTTACGTACCTATGTATCTGTATAAGCTTTATACTGTATGATTGTTCGCAGGGCCCTTAGTTCGAATGTGATTGGATAAAGAAAAATATGAAAAAACAAAGAATAAGGGATGTACTTTTGAATAAAAGTAAAGAAGCAGAAAAAAAGGGATCAGAAGGTGCTGGGACATTGTACATTCTAGAAACATTACCTGAAAGAATTGTGTTACATGTTTTATATATTATAAAATTATATGACTAAAAAAATATTGAAATGCCCAACTCAAAGTTTCTGTACGTTAAAAAAATTACTCCTGCCACAATGCAAGATATAGAACACATCCCACTAAATATTATACCCTTTCCCGTTTCCTTGTTATTGCAATCCTCTTCTTTTTAGTATTCAGTATTCATTCTCTGTGGATGGACACACCTTGAAAGCTCATACTAAAACAAAGAAATGTTTTAAAGGGGAACATTCCATAATATTTATGATGAGGAATAACGACAGCACCGGCGTGAAAGTTGATGGTCATGTAAAATAGTAAAATGTAATGTGATGTACATGTGGACCCCACAGGTATCATGGTATGTACAAATGCACAGTGTAGATATGTATATCCATGCATGTAGAGATGAATGCACATTATGCATAGAATTTGGCTTCAAAATTGAACATTAGGTAAAACATAGGAGACAGTGGTATGAAAATGAAGTTTGTAAAAAAATTCATAGGTTAGTATAAGCTTTCTCTCGGTCCAGTCACCAGCACATGCATTGTATTTGACCCGTAAAATTCCTCGTAAAATGGCTTATTTTATCCCACTGAAATGTAATATGTAATAATGCTTTCTCTCTGTGCTCAATGTTATTACACATGAAAATTCGTGAGAAAAAAGAATATGAAATATGTACGTGGTACATTTAACGTTTTGGTTTTTATAAAACATTTCTCGTTTTTCACGCGTGGAAATTTGAAATGAAGGTGTAAGTATTATTCTAGGGATAAAAAAGTTGCCACAATTCTAACAGACTAGGTTATAAATGAATATGTTTTATGTATACACAAGTAAATACATAGTCTGTGCCCACCCATAAGAATGATTCAAAGAAGGTGAAAAATGAAACTTTTCGGTTTGGTTGTTACGGCATCAACACCCACATGACATGTCATAATGTGTAATAAAGTAAAAAAAACGGAGGCAGTGGAGAAGCCAAGCAAAAGGTGACGAGGCGAATGGCAGTTATGGCCCAGTAAACGGAGTGTCCAACCATTTTTCTCTTCATCTTCAATTCCAGCTTGCTGGAACTTTTGTAAAGCCTACGTAATTTCAAACCAGCTCTTGCAAGTCGAAATAAATACTTTGTGAGCATGACATGCATGATGTACATGTGTGCGTATGTGAATGCATGTAGTATGTATGTGAATTATAAGAAAAGGATCTGAATGTATGTATAGCAGGCATTGTGTATACGTCGTACATAAGTCACACAGTCGTATATGTGTGAATAATGTAAATAATTTGATTCCAGATTTGAAATTCCAAGCTTCCATCTCTTTGATGTATGGTATAATTTCCTGCTACTGTTCTCTCCTCCTCCTCCCCCTCCTTCGTCTGCAAAAGTGGAAACATGGAAGTTGGATTGAAGCAAGCTTTCTCTTTAAATACGCCTTGTCGTAGTCCGATACGAATTTCGGATTCAGGCTCCGACTTGCTTTTACTGTAATATACGCATTATTACGCCCAGACACAGAAGCGACAGTATCTATGCATATGTCGAATCTAAAGCACGTTCCACAATCCGTAACGTAATTCTGTATTCAAAATTTACATGTCTTGTTTCTATTCATTTGACTTATCATGTGTGAGTCTAATAGTATACTTTTCATTTTCTTTTGCATTTCGATTTTTAGCCTCACTTTGTATTTATCCTCGGCGTGTTTATGATCTATTCTTAACAGCTTATATGGTAAGCGTTCTGCACATGTATTACATTTTGCTTTTTATAATGTCTCAGTATTATCTTAAATCTTAATTTTTGTCTAAAAGTAGAGAACTAAAATTTTCTTTCGATGTAGAGAAGATTTTTCCAACGTTTTAAAGATTGTACAAGGTGCATCTTTTTACAAAAGTCTGTGTACATAGTAGAAGTAGCTATAAAGTACTTTTACAACATTAGAATAAAGATTGTACAGCATACTTTACTATTGTTATATTTTAGCTATACAAGGCCCTACAACCTACAAGCAGAAAGCGGAACAGAGAAAGTTTCTGTGTAGAAAGTAAAACTGTGATTTTTCCTGTGAGGATTTGAAACTGGCGGGATTCTTTAAGCAAATTGAAAATCAAAAGTAAGTAAACACTCTGAGTTGTACATATGTACGAGATATCTTTTGAAATTCTCAGTCTCCATGAATGTCTCTCCCATACATACATATATACCATAGCTGCAAGAATAGGTGTATTTTTTATTTTTTCTCTTCGTGAACACAGAGGAAACTTCAAAGGAACAAGGGACAAAGTACAATGGGGAGTTTCCATTCCATTTCCTACTCCAGTTCCTCTCCTTCCCATCAATTTCTGTTCCTCCACAGTTGCCTCTTTCCGTCTCGACCATTTTTCACCCTTGACACAATTATCCATGCTAATTTTTTATTGCACCCCTGGAGAATTTATTTTCTCCATCTTCAAAATTTCCTATTCAATCACAGCAGCAGAGATGGAAATCAATGAAAGGAGAACTAAGTGAGATACATATGTACGATGCAAAAAATGCTTCGTCTCTTCCACAAATGGAGTTTGCGAATTTTCTGCACACAGCTTATCTGAGTATATTTTCATTCGTAAAACACGTCATATTGGTACAACAGGTACAAAATTTGTACACAGAAATGTCGAGATTTGTCAGTGGTTATCCAAATGCATTATTCTGTACGAAATGCACATTACAATTTGCATGCATACTGGATGCTGAAACACAGAACAATAGACTATCCGCAAGCAAATAAGTAGTAGAAAAACGTTGATAAAATCATCTACAAAATTGTACATTGTACATGCAATACAAAGTACGCTTTTGCATGTATCATTTATGTCTAACGAATACAGGCACTTATCGTCATGAAATGTAACCGGAAATTTGACCAAAATGACATCAGCTTTTCTTAAATTTTCATCATTTTTCGATAGCAGTTCTATCAGGAATACTGAAAGCATCATAAAATGAAATCTGACAATTTTTTGGTGACATGTCAAAATATCTTTTGCTTGACTTTGTCTGGACGGTGACGGGATTAAGTCAGCATTTCGGTAGAAATTATTGTTTGGCATGTTACATCATCCCATGAAATGCGTTGGGATTTTACTATTAGGGGAGATTTAGTTCCTGTGTTTCAGTAATGTGTCATAAAGGAAGTCGAATTTTGTCGTTGCAAATGTGCTCGAGCCTCCGGGCCAGGCAACCTTCCCTTATACGTATAAATATGTATCTAGTATTGCGTATTGAATGATTTTGTCGATGTTCCAATTAGATTATAATCAGAGACATTTCTTCGCAGTCTTCCTCAATATAATATGCCCGTCATATAATTTTGCGTATAGATACTATATTCTCCATTTTACACAAAAGAATGAAAGTAAAAGCATAGAGAAACAATATCTGTACAGAGAGCCATAACTCTCTGGCTTTTATCTCTCTGTCTCCAGTCATTCCCAGAAATACAAAACACAATGGTTCACTGATACCGTATAGCAATTCATCGTGCATAGTCGTTTACAAGTTCCAGCCAAAAATATACCTGTCGTATCCTATACGACTTTTATTGCAAGGTTGACTCTTACACATAAATTTCTCATGTTTCGAGCTGTTGCATGTTATATTTCTGATATAATCTGTAGAATTGAATTCATGTCAATTATTGATGCACCTTTTCCGCCAGCGGATGCTAAATATAAAGCTTTGTACTTTGTAGGTACATTGAACAGGTACAATGTATGCAGCATTTGACTGCAAATGTTTCACTGTACCCTGAAGTTTATAAATAATATGCCATAAAACGTGTTACGCATATTCGGTTGGCAAGAAAGGTTTTTCTCCTACCAAATCTAAAAGCGCTGAATGATGTTTAAATTACTGGATTACTAATTTAATAAAAACTTCTTTCCAACTATGTACGTATGCATGGGTATAGGAATATTATGCGACAACGAATATTTATCACAGTTCTGCGTCTGTGTTGTTATGAGAAGTATTTGACAATATTATCTAGGTGCGACCTTATACTTACATGTGCAGTACTTAATGTGTAGTGTACTGTATTGGAATGGTGGGGTCATCAAAATAATCAAAATGAAATCTAAAGACCCATCATCAATTATTTTTGCCATTAGCAGCCTGCTCCTCCCATCATTATTCATTATTCGTTGCTCATTTCACCCGCATTGGAGGCACTGTATAGTATAGTAAGTAACATATTAGAAATGAAAAATGACTAGAAATAGAAATTGAAATCGAATTGGAACAGAGAGGGAGAGAGAGTAACAGGGGGAAACGATGGATACAGAATGAAATGGTTCAAGGAATGAAAATATGTTGGCATACAAAGTCCTTAAAATGCCTCAATATTTAACCAAAAACCAGAATCTACGCAAATTATCCAAATGAAAGCCATAAAAAGGAAAATGAACTGAATTTCTCTCATTTGGCTTGATGATCTTCCTGATGCCACTTTATGTAAGTGGCTAACGCACTAATTTCGTTTCATTTTTATGCCACTCTGGATTTTCGATTAAAATTTCTAAAGTACTGTGCCATCCACTAAGCATGTATATTGTATATATGCAATCGAATAAAAAGATAATGAGGGAATGTGTGTGTAGTACTTAAACTACTTCACGGTTTTATAGGAAAATCAGAAAAATTTATTTTAATTCTTAATGGAAAATATGCCGTCATAAATATTACAATGTAATTTTCAGGCACTAGGAATTCATATTTAGACCCTTTTTGCCTTTTTTGTAAAGACGAAATGACTAATCGATAAATTTTTGGTAAAATCTACAAAAAATCAGTATTAAAATATATGCAAAAACAATAAAGGTTACCTGCGCCATTTCTAACGCAGAATTTTTTCATTTATACACCTACACCTTTAGCCACATTGATTGTATAGGTACGACCTTGTTAAAAGAACCTTTACGTAAGTGCAATCTAACCTTGCACTCGGGGTCTGTAACTTAAACGAATAACACGAGACATGCAACATGACATGAGGACACTTGACAGCGTGCAACGAGAGACAGTGACAACAATCTCCAAAACATGACTTTCGAAATCATGCACTTCTCCCAGTGGATTTATGCTTGTATCGTACATTGTACATCTTGACGTTGAAGAAAATTTGGTGAATACGATTTTGCTTCCTAGATTTTATTCTAATGGTAAAAGAGTCAGAGATACACTAGTACGTGTGTAAAAGACCAAAACAATAAATATGTACGCAGTCATATACATAAGTATTTGGTATGTACTGAATAATACTTTTCATATTGCCGCGATTGTTATACAGATCCTTTAACCGGAAATGATAGCAAAACTTGTACTTTCCTGCTCAGCTTGTGACTGACATGAAGTAACATGAGATGAAATACATACATATACAGAAGAAGCCGAAGGCACAGACAAAGAGACAGCAACAACAAAAGAAAGCAAAAGGCAAAGAACTCAAGAACTCTGGCATGTCACGACAATACACCAGACAACACGCGACAGGACGGAATCTGAATATGAATTTGCAATTTGCAATTAACGCTGATGACGAAATGCTTGCTGAACACAATTCCTACACATGTAGTACGCATAATAGATATGCATACATCATACATACACATTGTTTATGCGAAAAGTCTGCTAACTTGCCTCTTCCTTATACTTTCTCATTCAGGAATGAAAACTTTGAGTGTTGAGATTGAAAGAAAATTTTCTCCAGTTTGTGAACTTAGATTTACAGAATTTTGAATCATTACTCCGTGAAATATTATCCTTCTTCATTTTACTCTTTCTGAAGATTCCTATGAAAATAAAATCAAGGTTCCCTTACTGTACAATCTGTACAGTGTATACAGTACATGCATAAAACGGATAGTTTTCACAATTCTCGTCATAACTGTAGTTCTCTTTACACGGTAATATGCACAAAAGTCTGACAAGTCGGTGGTGGAAATGAAGAGTAAGAAGTATACATACATACATAGGCATGAAGAGAAAGTAAGCAAAAGTTTTTGACTAGAAGAAAAGTTTGAGAATTGAAATCTGAACAAGCTGGCGTGCATACATATGTATACCACATGATGATATGATGGTAATGATGGCTACGACTATGACAATGAGTATCACGATGATGATGATGATGATGCTCCACATCCAGATGAGACTGACAATAGCAAGTGTGATGAAGATGAATATTATATTATATTATGATGAATGAGTGAGTGAGGATATTTACTCGTCATATCCGTAGGTACAGTACATTCCAGCATACATACTGTACATGTGATACCACATATTACAGCTACAACCTTGAGGTTCCTCCTCGGTCTGGCTTTATACTTTAATATTATGCACCACTTGAGTGTGTGTGTGTGTAGTTAACATTGCCATCCTTCTCTATTTCTCTTTCTCCTAGATGACTGAGCTTTTGGTCTAGATTCTCGACATTTCCCCTTCACATAATATACATGCATACATAGGTACAAAGCTACATGGATGATGCATGCATGCATACACAAACAGTCAGTAATTCATCAAATTATCTTATACGGTTTCTCCTTTGGCGGCGCACTCTTCAGTTTTCACTCATGCTTACACTGCGTTTGTACAAAATTTGCAGATATGGCCATACATACATAAGAAGATGTGCATATTTCTACATCACAGTGAGGATGAGGACATTACCTTGTGTGAAATTAGCTTGCCTTAACTCCTGGCTCAGAAGGAGCCTAAAGTACCTCGTTTGGAATATTGGAATTTCTCTCACAGGGAAAATTGATATTAATGAAAATAAAAATTCTAATATTTTGAATTTCATTT
>JAQIVE010002827.1:0-18583 GCA_034698285.1 Sminthurinus bimaculatus | reverse complement strand
CTTCACTACAAGAGAATAGGACCAACACAAAAGCAACCAGACATTGTGAAATATAACGATTGTGCAAAAAATATGTAGTATAATATATAATATATAGAAATTTGAAATATTTTTCTATTATGAATCTCTATCACAATTATTATTAATGATATTTTGTACTTTACAGGAACAATTTAAATTGCAAAAAAGAAAAGCAGTAATTAATAGAAAATTAAACGATAGAGTTACATAGTATAGAAAATAGAAAAGCTTGCAAGTTTTATAAATAAACAAGATTGCATTTAGAGTGTTATTCTACAACTGTAGCGTTGAGGGCGCATAAACGGCAATACATATTGTCAAAGGAGAAAGGGAAAATCACTAGTTATTATTTATGGATATTTTTCACAACTAAAAGCAGAATTAGGGAAAACGTACATGTTTCGACGAACCCATAGCAAATGGTTTTTATAATTTCGATAATCGATAATTTTTCATAAAACGTGTCAACAAACTATATATAATTGACATACAATATTCTATTCGTTTTGTAACACTAAATGTTTAGTATCTTTTAGCTCTCTGGTTATTGCTAAGTTGCATGAATAAGTAGTTAAACAACAAATAGCACACACAACATAGTATTGAGTAGGTAAGGCAGTAAAGAGTGTTTTTTATTTTGATAAAAAACAACAAAGCTAGATATACAATAAATTGCAAACAAAGAAAAAGCGGTCGCGAAAAGTCAGCTAATTAAATGTTTAACACAAAAAAGCCTTTCAGTGTTCAGGGACATTATAAAATTAACAATTAATATCATATTGTTATCTAATAATGATACATTTCTTTAGCCCAACTGTTATAAAACCGAATTTGTCATTTTTTTTATAGTTTATAGGTTATGAAATAAAATACATTAGATTAGTTTTTTTTAAAAGTCAGAAAACACAAGTGTGCAGCAATAGAACAACAACAAAAATATAAATATTGAATATTAAATGAACACACGTATGTTGTTAGTTGTTAGTTATTAGAAAACTGACTAATTGCGTTAAGTATTTACCTGAGTTGGAATTGGATGGTTTCATTTTGTACTAAGGAATTAAAAGTTTATTTAGAAAAGCAGGAACAGAGAGAGAAGTAATATAGTCATGCAATTATATCATCGCTCGGTCAAATGTCAAATCAGAGTAGGGAATTAGGGATCGCCAGCTGCAAAATAGTAATGTTGACTGTGGTCGTCAAAGAGTTGAATTGTTCTTGATGTCCTTTAGTGTTTGGTATTTGGTAGTAGTTGCCTTGCAGTCTCATTTGTTGATAAAAAAGATGATTGAATATCCGGTGATCCGGGGACAGTAGTTCCAGATTCCAGCTGTCGGTTATACAAACATTATAGTTTCAAATCAATCGTGTCTATACAAATTTTACGTAAATAATATAAAAAGCTGTATGAAGTATGAGCTCATTTACTTAAGTAGGAAACACACTGTAATATAATATTCAATATTGTGAAAGCTTATAAGTCTAGTGCAAAGCGTATTAAATATATGTAGTACTTAAAATGATCTACCACGATTTTGGATATCTTACCTTAATATGTTAGCAGTTAGCGGTTTATCATACACGGACAAAATAGAACTGATGTGTATTGTGTATACTCAACTTCATTCATTAAACCTCAAAACAACAACACACATGTGATGATGACACGTTGACTTCCAATCAAATATACTTATACTGGCTTTCTAGCTTTCTCCAGACAAAATAATAATATACTGTACTTTTAACTGCTTTCAATCTACAATATCGAAGACTTGTACTAAAAGTTAACACAGAAGCTCACAGTTTAAGTTTTACGACGGCTGTGCCTCCTGATTTCTGACGAAACAACAGTATATTTGAGTCACTGTTGATAACAATATTGGATATTGGATGACGAGATTATGTTGACTGTTCAGCTTAAATTAAGTAGGGGAGTAGGGGAGATAAAGATAAAATACTTGAACTTGAATGTCACTTCACTTATTTTGTTCACTTGCCTATGTCATCATGTTTCAAATATGTACATTGTACATATTTACTTGTAAAATATTCTGTCACATTTAGTAAGTATACTATATAACACAAGCAATTTCTGCAGATACATAGTCGATACTTTATAACGTTATGTACATAAGTACTTGTACAGGGAACAAGATTTGAAATAATTTGTACCACGTGCGATGATGAATATGAAAGTGAAAAACATAAAAAAATAAATAATACCTGTTTTGTTTTTTAGTGAGGTATTCGTGATTAAGTGAAATTGGATAAGAATAACCATTTTGGCAAGATAAACTCTAGTTTCTAGTTTCCAATCAGCACAACATAATAGTTTATTTAACAGTGTGTAATCACATACTTGTTTGCTTATTTGCGAAACTTTCGCATTGCTGAAATGCCAAAATTCAATAACAAGAGCGGAAGTGGTAAAGGCTTCAAGCATAAACAGAATAACTTTAAAAAGAAACATGATAAGTTCAATAAGTTTAATGAAAATGGAAAGCGAGGACGAAAGGGAGAAGCAGGACCGAAAAAGAAGAAATCTTTAAATGTAGTTTTTGATCCAGAAGCCAGAAAGTAAGCAAAATAAAATACATGTATTGTGTCAATCGTCAATACTACTTGCTTCTTACTATGAAATTTAATGTTATACATATAGTATATAGTATGTATTAAGTATGTGTGTGTAGTGTGTAGTATAAACTATAAACAATAAAAATAATTATTGTATGAATTTCAGAGACTTCATAACGGGTTTTCATAAGAGGAATTTGGAGAAAAAACAACACTACAAGCTCAAGTTGGCAAGCAAGATTGCTGAAGAAAAACTACGAATTCAGGCTGAGGTAAGAATAAGAACTTTAGAATTTCCAAGTTCTAATGCTATGTAAATGTTAAATGTTTACGAATTTGTTGAGGCATAATGTGAAGTACAAAGTGACAATGAATAAAGTGGCATTTCTTCTGTTGTTTGATAGGCAAGAAGACCGAAGATTTATCACTCTAGTTCGCATTCCATTCTACCTGAGGTTGAGGCTCTTCTTGCTGCAGATGCTGATGATCGCAATCCGTTTTTGAATAGCTCCGAGTCCTTTGAAGTAGGATCTAAAACAGTGACAATAAGTAGTATTGACCCAACTCTTCATGCTCCTGCCAGTAAAACGGATGAATTAAATGAAGATGATGACGACAATGAGTTCGAGTTGGATGAAGGGAGTGCGGAAAACCCTATAAGTAGCTCTGGAAATTGGAAAACTGTCGTTAAAAAAGGTAAAACTAAAATGGTTTATAAGGCTGACGCAAATCGTCTCTTACAAAATACGCCCATTTTCAAAAAAGTTCAAAGATTAAAACAAAAATCTAAAAAACATCGACCTAAGCCAAATCCACATTTTAAACCAAAAGTAGTCCCAGGCAGTAGTAGTACCAGTGCTAGTGATAGTAAAGGTGGCAAAGGAAGTAGCAAAAATAATTCGAATAGAAAGGGAAAGTTTGCAAGTAAAAAAGGAAAATCGAAAGGCCGATAAGGTTAAGATTAGACAAGAACGCTATTTTATTTATGCCATGTATTTTTTTGGTTTTAAATGTATTTTCATGAATCGGAAAGCAAAATAAGTGCATAATACAAAAATCATTCGTCTATCTGTATGAAATGTAAATATTTTACTTGACGCCTTTTCATCATTTGGAAAGTCTTTCTTGTTTACTTTTTATAAGAACAACAATGATGAAGCATAAGGATTTTTCGTTAAGTACTTGTTATCTAATTTTTGAACTACAATATTGAGAAGAGCGTGTTGCGTATTACCTATTATATTGTAAGTACATTAATATGACACTCTATTCGGCAGATCGAAAATAAACTATAACGTGAATATTTTCCATATTATGAGCATGTCAGTACTTCACTATTTTGACATATTATTATTAAGACTATAAGTTATCTTTGCTCCGGTAGATTTAATCATGGTTGAAATCTATTCGATTATGTTGAACGGCAAATTCATGCATACATGCTTATGCAGTTAATCACATAATATATAACACAGTACTTCATAGACTCATACTATGTAGTTATTCGTCAATTTTTTTATATTTTTCATGCATTTTCCTTGTGTGATCGAGGTCGCCAATAAACTTCTCCATGATTTGAGCTTTCTTTTGAGCAGTTGGACCACGATGTTGACCGTCATCACCTTGGCTTCGGCTTTCATGTAGCTTCTTTCCAGCTGTAATAACAATATAAGTGAAAAGGTTTAAAAAATCGGCATGGTTTTTTAGTGTATGGTAGACGTACATAGGTATTAGGTATTATATCAATTATTGTCTTATAATATAATTTCCAAAATACTATGGTTTCCTTACAAAGTTCTTCATCAACCGTTAGATCGTCTTCCTCATCCTCGTCCGATGAAAATTGTGACGAATTTTTGACATATGATGGAATTTTCGTGGCATCTCGGTCAAATATTACGTGGTGTATGAAAATTACAACTATCAGGAAAATGACACTGTGTGCGGGCAATAAAAATGCAGATATTTAATTCTTATTAGTCGTCCTCACCTATTTTATACTATAATAATTGCGTATTTCACATATGATTGGTGTAAACTAAAATTTTACTGTATGTACTAAAGTTTTACTATATGACTCCGATGATGACAATGAATCCAGCGAATAGAAGAAACATCTTAAAAGCCAAAGAGAAAATAAATCAGTACATAATATATAGTAACTATAGGTTATATATTATATATATAGGTATATTATCAATGTCCATCGATTGTCAAAAATAAAATGCAAAATGCTAACTCATATTTACCGTAATACGTTTGGCGTACCTGTATAATAACAGTGATGATGTTGTGCTCATTCCGGAACGTACTACCAAAGGTCAGAAACACACATTATGAAGCCATAATAATATATTATTGTAGAATAGCTGTAAAATAATTTAATATCCAAAGGAAAGTCCTTACAAGTAATGAAATGGTTCATCTTCTTTCTCATAATCAATGAATTCTTTGCTTTTGTCCGTCATCTTGAACAGTTAAACCTTCTGCGCGACTTTTTATGGAAAGAATTAATGTTTAATTTCGTGTTGTATTTTTTTATTAAGTAGCAATATGACGCTGGTATTGATAATAGTGTTTACTGATTACCAGTAGTTGTTATGGTATGGCCTCTCCGTAGTTTTTCTTGAACGACGTTGAAAATGTGAAACGCACTCAGGATATGATTGTAGCTTGTATGTCGTGTCTAATCACTGTAAGTAATAATGGTTTGCACAATAGCGTAACGTTTGTACGTTACGTAGAACGCACACTACAGCTATGCCCTATTAGAGTAACGATAGTTGCAATGCAAGAGAAAATACACTTTCATTAGTATAATTGAATTTGAAGTAAATATTTTTTGTACTTTCTTTATTATGGTTTGATTTTTTTTTTCTCTTTTCATTTCATATCACGGATTTTTGTTCACTTTTCTCGTCATTTTTTTCGTTTTAGTTTACAATAATACCTGATAATACCTAACAATATTATTGTTATACCTAAGGTTATACCATACGCATACGATATAACACGAAGAGATGAACAAACAGCAAAAGTAAATATGACATCATACCACGTAAAAATATGTATTAGGTATATTTTTAGTTTTTTTTCTTTATAATCGTCATGAATGTAGTAATAATTTATAGAAATCATCCTATAATGTGTACCGATCAAAGACACGATCACCTTAACAATTTAAATTAATGAATTAATGTAGGTTGTAGGTATACAACATAATAATAATATATTTTATATCTGCAGACTGAACTCTTTTTCATCTCTTTTCGTCGTATCTTTTTTCTCGCCTCTTACGTTACCAGTAGGTATATTATTCCGATCTATTTAAATATAATTTATGTACAAACTTCATAACGTTGATGAGAATGATATACATACTAGGCAATAACAATAACATAATTTTCACGAAATAATAATTTAGCAAGTAATTACATCATAATAATAAATATAATATATTATGTATGCATTATAATTTTTCTATACCTTCCTTTTAAGATCGATTTAGATTACATTTAACTTTTTGATTTTACATAATATACATTACACACTAATATTTCCTTGCTGTGTTTGTTCTTCATTGCATTTTCGTCTTTCCTTCATATAAGCTTGAATATTTTTCAATTTATCATTTTAGCAATTAATCCGTTACTATTTACTATTAATAAATTTTTATTTTTTGTTTTCTCTATAATATTTTTATGTTCATCAAGTCAGTTAGTGTATGTTTTAAAGGTGTATCGGTAGAATTTTCATTAATTTTTATACAGTTATAGGAAAATAACATGAATACTGCTTTTGTACACCTTCCTCGATTTTACTTGGATGTTTATATACCGAAAATCAAAGAAGGCTGCAAGAATTATCTTTTATTCACGCTCTTTACCTATAGTTAGCTCAGCTTACTTACTGCAATGAATTTGTATAATATATTTAATGTTAGATAGTTTAAAAATTTGTCTTTGCAAATTTCGAATCGAAAAAGATTTAGACGGTTGATTTTGAATCTACAAAAGGTTATTTTTACTTTTTAAATGTTTCTTTCTTTTTTACCCAATGTCGAATTGGGACCTGTAAATATGTTTGTATATGTAATTACTATGTATTTACGTAGTTCTATGTTTGTGTGAGAGAATCATAATTCGTAATAATACAATTCATTCATAATAGTAAAATACATGCTAGACTATATTATTATCAGTACATATTATATAGCTATAAAATTTTAATATGATGGAATAGCTTTTCCTCGTCGTCTTCCTTTCCTTCCTCGTTTTTTTTGCCTGTACAGAAATTTTTTTCTTAAAACTAAATACATTTACATCATAATATTATCGTATCATATAAATGTATGCATGTATAGGTACTTTGTAAAAATAATGGAACTTGTTTTTTCCTTCAAACATGTATATTTTTTACAGCAGATTCTAGAGACTTAGCTAGTTTTATGTTTTGCGTATATACTAATAGTAATCTATAATTTCGGTAACTGAATTTTAAAACATCACTTAATTTTGAAGCGAAAACATTTTTCATTCACTTATCCATCGTTTCCTTGCAGCTATATAGACTATGTACATGAAATCCAACATATATATTAGCTTGACATGTACGCGTAATATAGATCTAATTGAGTATTCAATATTACATTGCATACGTAAATATGTAATAACAATTTTGTAATTAACTGCATTTACAACAAAGTGATTATGTAATTTACAATATTTTTCCAAAAACATTTTAAGACTTTACTATAGAAATACCTAAGACTGCGGTTGGAATTTAAGTAGGGCAATGATAAACTATTAATTTATTTTATTTTATGATTAATGATATTGTAAGGTTGTTATTCTCATATTTCAAGACATGTAGCGAATACGTACATTATTTTTTAGGAGTTAACATGCTTTATCTAGTTATTTTTAAAAAATCGAAAGTACTGAAAACGGCACTATATAGTTTACTTACTTATTTTTATACCTAAATGTGTATTCATTATTTATAGACGTAAATATTGTAACTGTAAGTTAATTGTTACCGTATGGTTTATTATCGGTAATCGTATTCGTACGAATCGTTAGTAAAGTTACATTTAATTGGAATATTACAATGCATACCACATAGCTAAAAAATTATTGCAGGGTTCATTATTCATGATAACATCAATTACATTTTATATAGGGTTGTCGACTATAACCTATATATTTAACTAGCATTAATTTTAATGTTTTTAATAGCTATGTTTCATGTGTATATTTGATTTCCTTGTCAAGTATCTAATTTTTTCGCATACTATGGTACTCATCTACTGCATAATGTTATGCGTAATTGTTCGTTTTATCGCGTGAATGGGCTCTACTCTATTTACCATAAAATACGTTGCATACTATAAAATGAAACTAGCCGTGGTCCTAATATTTGCACTACGCATTATATTTTTCTGTTTATAATATACTATTACAGTAAATGATCTGCTCAAATCATAAATCAAGAACTACCGTGCATGTGAAATACATACACTATTATTTTAATGCCCTTGTTTTCAACATGTAATCGACAATTTCATCCACCGTATAAAAAAATTCAATTTCATTTAAAATCACATTGACGAAACTCGGAAACTTACACAAGTACTACACGCATGTAATTTTTTTCTTCATTTCCTTCTTTTTTAAAAATAGGTATATTATTCCTACAGACTATTGTTCTTTTTTTGCAAATTACATATCATGTTGCATTTCGCAGTTGTGATAATATAATATGTAACTAACAAGTTTTGCAAAAATTAAAGATTTCTTTACACATTTCATTATAAGTTATTATAAGAACTATTGTGATTATTACTACTCCACATTCAGATTCAACATGCATACTGTACGTAAGCTATGGACTCATAAGTATGTCCATGTCATAACATGTATTTTGAAAGCAGTATAGTGTACAAAGAAATACTATATATATACCTATACTACCGCATGTTATTATTACGATATTATAATGATTCATTGTGTACTTTAATTATAAATTAAAATCTAAACCTACGTATGATTTCTAGATAAAATCAAAAACATTTTTTCAAACGACCGTGCTACAAGTTAAAAGTACATAAATATAAATCTGAATTTAACATACCATAGATATTTACAAATTTTATACTTATATACTATTATTGACTGACTTTTATTGGAACGATTTAAAGTAATAATATAGCGCAACAAAAAACAAACAAAAAAAAACAAAAATAATTGAATAATGCGTTTAAGAGAATAGGCAAACACTTACGACTACTATGCGTACTAAAGTTAATGATGATAATAATAAGACAAAAGAAGGAAATGCAGACCAGAAACTTTTCATGTAGAGCCATCGTCAAGTCTGATACAGAATCAAACTACCTATAAAATCATTGTTCATTACTTCAAAGACCAAATCTTGCACCTGCAAAACAATAAATAGTACATTAATTAGTTATATTCAATCATATTATAATATAGGCTGTGTTTCATTTTGGCATTAGAAAGGCTCAAATAATTCCAATTTCCAGCATTTTAAAACAAATATAAGGAAGTGTGTGAGTAAGGTAACTTACTCCATAACACAAAGTAGGGGAGCATTGGCTGGAAGAGCCATAGGGATTATTCGATGAAGATCGTGTGAGAACGACAGGCCTTTCCACTTTGTCTTGATTTTCACAAGCAAAATCATTCACTTCCTCCCAATGAGAGTCATACGAAATCGTTATAACATTATTATTGCTACTACCACCATCAATGCTCCCAACACCACAATCTACCCCGTTGACCCCCAAACCATTGTTTTTCTCCCCTCCACTTCCGTTCATTGTAGCAGATTTATTAGTTGTCGTCGTTTTCTCTTTATCTCCAGCCGCAACATCTTCAATAATTTGTGCAGACTGTTGGGATGCTGGAGCAGTATTATTGGCACAATTATTCATGTTATTCTGGCTATTCGTAGTGTTATTGTTATTATTATTGTTATTGTTCACATGATTATTTGACCCTTTGTTTTTCTTGACTTTGGGTGATTTTGGGTTTAATTTATTTCCAAGGTTTGGATTATTTGTTGGGATGATAGGCTGTGGCAACAACTGCTGTTGAGATTGGGGCTGTTGAGACTGAAGTTGCTTTGTAGGAATAATTGGGGATGATACACAAGTGGAAGGGGGTGATAAGCGGCCGATTCTTAAACGAAATGGGCATCGGTGGTAACTGTTAAAGTCATAGTGTCCTGTAAATAAACAAATAATATATTAAGATGATTAATCATAATTAAGAAGTAGGCGATTGTGCACAAGACTTGTAAAATATGTATGGATTTTACAAGATATTCGTCGGAAATTAAAATTCAGTACTAGGTAGAGTAACTATTTTTAGAAGGTAATGAATACCTGGGAAATTTGTATGAAGTACAAATTTAATGGCTTCATTTGACTGAGAATCAAACAGAATATCCAATCCAAGTGTCAAATAGTTGAAAAAGTAGTCGGACTTGGTGCTGTGAAATCTTTTATGAGCCTCTTTGCTATGAATTTTCATCTTGTCATCGGATTTGAAGAAAATTCGTGCAGGTGTACCCAACTTTGAGACCACACTGGAAAACGGAGGTTTCATTTTAAACTTTTATATAACATTGGGTTTTTTAATCGTTCAATAATTTTATTAATATTCAAACTAACTACAGGTGTTACAGAAAGCTATTTAAAACTTTAAAAGGGCTGTACCTTTGGACACCTTCTCCAAAAAATACTTCCTTTGTAAAAGTAACTTTTACAGGATCCATGATATTTTTCGTGAGACCGACGAGCCGTAGTCTAAGACCCAAGGTTCTCGTAGCGCTTGCATTTCTCAATACTAAACAATCCTCAGTATAAGTTTGTCCTTTAAAAAGGAGTTGCAAAAACGCGATTAGTATTTTAACCCCTCAAAATACAAGTAAACACTAATAAGTATTGTATTTTCGTACTCAGTACTAGGGTTAATGTAAAAAGTATAACCCTTACCTTTAAAACAGCTATCTGGCAGACACGGTGGTGGGGAATCCAATAAATTATGCCCTATGAATCGTATTAAATTGATAGTAAAAATCAGTCATCATTAATCATGATTAATGAAATGATTATGGGAGTACGATAAGAGGTAGGTACTACATAAAATAAAGTTAATAATAACTATAAAAGTGGATTTTTCATCATTGTCTAAATATTTTGTCAATTTTTACCATTATAAATAATCATTTTTGAAAGAACTGGGTGACTACTATCGCCAAATCGTAGCGAACCCAACCCATGGCTGTAATGAGGTTGGTATTGGAGATCAACTGGAAAGTAGAATATCAAGCCACGAAAGTTAAGCGCAAAGACCTGAAATGGAACAAACAAAGACAAATCAGCATCTTGCATAATATTATCAGCAATAACTTATCAAAATTTGGAAACTTTTGTATTCAAAGAAAAAAAGGAACAGCCACTTTACCTGTCGTTGCTTGTCATACGAACCAGGTCTAGTTGCACCAAAACACCGATCTATCTGCTCAACTGACGGACTCACTCCTGTAAAATCATATAATATGTATATAATATATATGTAATATGTATATATTGAAGTTATCAACTCTGAATCTGAATTTTTACGCAAAGTGTAACACAATTACCTACTTCACAATAATTAATACATAGTGAAATATATTGCAATGTACTGACCTGGACTGTTGAAAGGAGTGTTGCTGCAAAGTTTACACGTAAAATGAATGCAAATAAATAAAACTAGTTTACAATACATTTTTACAGGAAAGACTATTCTGTGTATTCAAATTTATAATTTGACTTATATGCATATAAAAATAATGCTTACCAGTATTTTAAGCGTACAAGTTTCATATTATACACTTCTATAATTTTTAGTCTTTGAACCTTAGAGTCAAAGATCAACCGAAGTCCATCCAAGGGCAAATCGAGGATCAGGTCATGCTCTAACGGTGTCTGTGATTTCAGAAAGATAGTGTAATAATTTGAGTTTTTCACACTCATAAGCTGGTAATTGAAAATGGAAATGTTACTATTGTTTACCTGGTCATTATAAACAACGTTGGCAGATTTGATTATTCCGATTTGTGACTGAATGATGGCAACAGCATGAGAAAAGTGCATCCCTAAAATGAACTCCCATGTTTCTGACTGTAGTCCTTGTCTAGATACACAAAAACGGTAAAATACGTAACATTGGACTAGGATACAATAACCAACATAAAAACATAATCAGCTCAATGTCTGAAGTCTAGACAGATACTTTGTATAAACTACAACAAACACTTAATTTTATGTTCTTTCTCTTTCCTTGCACTTTAACCATTCCAAAAAAATTACTAAGATTAAGACTTGTGATGATAGGTTTTTTCCTTTAAAATTAAATTAAATTGTACGGTTATAATAATATTATGTATGGTAAGAACGTAATATTTGTATTTTACTTACTGCGGAACTACTTCTAATTCAAGCATTGTCTCCGTTTAGTGGTTATGCGTCGGAGTGTAGGGATGCTCCACTAATTTTCAGGCCCGCTGTCGTCGTTTTAACGTCGCCGTGTTTACTAATATAATTGTAGGTTTTTGAGATTTTGAATAATATGGCTGGTTCGCATTTAATTTGCTGTCTCTCGTTGTCATTAACATGAATCCTCATAGTAGTTTTTCTTCATTCATTCTCCATTAATTTTCGTAAGCAAAGGGGTAAGTTGGTAAGTTGCAAGTGTAGCAAACGTACTTGATTTTTCTTTAATTTCTTAATATACAAACAATGGATCTTAAAAGCTATTGTCCCTTAACTAGCCGATTTTAATTAGTTACAACTAGAATCTGACGTAAGCTAAATAAGTACGGCTTAAAAACTAGACTCTTGACAGATGACTGTGTAATCACCTAATCACTACTACTGGTTTATCTTCCAAGTGTGTGTAATGTACACGGGTATTAATTTGGTTGATAAAATACACTAAGATACAAAAAATATCACAATGTCACAATTACAACTGCTCAATTTTTACTCTGTAAGATAATTATAATATTACAGCAAGTAGCAAGTATAGGAAAATATTTTTCTCGTGTTTTCTACTCAGAATTCAAAAATGTAAAGATATTGATAATAATGGTATGTGTAATTGGATACAAGATTTGTCCCGATGATTTAACTACACCATTCATAAGTTACACTAAGAAAATATTCATATTCGTACAAATATCACCAATCATGACAAAAAATATAAACACATCAATTATTCACTGCTGAAACCTTTGTTTTTTTCACACAATACACTGGCGAGAGTACAATTTTTGTCTAAAGTTGTTACATTTATTTTTTAATTAAGTGATTAATGTTTAAAATAACATTGAAATAACAAGTTTGGGCGTATAGAGGAGGGTCGTGACGCAATTTTTTTCGCAATGTGTAAAACTGGGAAAAAACTGCATCATAGGGAAAATATTATTAGAGGAATTTAAATAATATTTTACAAACGTCAAAGATTGATGTGTTTTGCAAAGTCAGCAAAATTTAGTTGTCACTGCAAAATAACACATGTACTTAACATATAGATATAAAAAATAACTGCTCTTGTACAAACAAACTAATAATAATAATAATAATTCACACGAGGTTTGTATGTTGACAAATAAAAGTCAGTCTGATAAGATATATAATATTATAATAACAACAATTTTTACAAAATTAAAACGAATTTAAATTGAACTCTCTCTCAAAAGTGCTCATGTAAATTTAATTAACCCTCAAAAAATGTAAATATTTACTTTTTTCCTTTTACAAATACATATAGTGGAAACAGTATTGTGAAGAAAAATTCTTGAAATTTATCTTATGTACTATTTCTGTCACTGTGTGCTATTCGTTTTATACTTTACACTTTTACACTGTGTAATTTTAACACAGTGAACGTAACAAAAGCGAAATTACAAGTTTTAACACTCGACTAATAAAATTAAGGACTGTGTGGTCACTAACACTTTTCTCTGACTTGTGAAGCTCTCAATTATCAAGACGAATAATAAATTCAGCCAATAAAAATATATATTATTTAATATACGTACATACACCCTCTCAAAGCAGTGCCACTTGCAGTATTTTTTATCCGTTTTTTAAACTCGCTTTGATACTATCTTTTCGTTTGATTGCTTCGTTTTCTTTAAAAAAATTCACTTTAACGCTCCTCTTGGTCTAGCAGGACATATCATATAGATGTTGATACTTCACACTTGATAATAATAGATAACCATTAAATATTGGCGAAATATTCGGGAATTTAAATTACGACGTAAAAAAAATTCGCGACGTACACTCTGTTCCCACAAACTCTGCTATATAGATATATCTATACCATGTTTACAATATTATTACAATTGAACTGTATAGCTGATGATCATAAACATTACGTCATTACCATTAGTACTATTTATTTATTGCGTAAATAAAAAAAATCTTCGCAATGTAGTAACAGTGGGTTAAGTACTTTGAAATAAAATACCCTCAAAAACATATCATTACTTTACTCATGTGATTAATAATACGCCGTACGCGTACCTCAAATCCACAATATTTTGCTATAGCGTTATAATACAGTTTTTATATATTATTATATTATATATCGACTGGAGAAACAACTTTTATCTCCTGTCTTTTAAACTAAAACCAACTACGGTGGACCAGGACCAATCCAAACTGTATGTGTGTGTATGTATAGAGATATATACCCTGGTTGTCTGTTTGTAGGTCTGATAAAAATATGTTTTTTTTTACTAGTGAGCGAAGGACACAGAGTATTACTATTATTATTATTAATCAATTGGATATAATTGTATGCATACACACACAATTATTTTCGTATCTGAATATGTATACTCTAAGGTTTTCCTTCTTTCTTCTCACTCTTCCTTTTTTTGTACATGTAAACCCTCATTTGAATCCAAGCCAACTACTTGTAACTGACGTAGATGTGCAGTTAACTTATGTTCATTAAAAGCTAATAATGATGATAATAATAACAACTTTGACTGTTTTCAATTTTCACATAAACGTCAATCTCTCTCATCCAAGAAAGAGTACATATTGGGCAGTAATAGGTTTTGGTAGGTTAACAATATAATATTATTCTCATTTTTAAATAATAATACTGAGTAATTTTTGCTTTCTTTGTAGTGTAGTAAAAACTAATTTTCAAACTTTAATTGCTCCTTTTCGTGAAATGGATTTAATATTTGACTTCTTTTGTTGTTGTTGTTATCATTCATTGATTTTGATTTTCCTTCATCTTCCTTTTCTTTATTTCTTTCTTTCTTGAGTTTTGCTTTGGTTGGTTTTTCTTGTCAATCTCACGAGAAATTGTCGTATACTTTTGTTTATTTTCCTGGTTCGACGTTTCTTCTTATCACTGAAGGACTGAAGGCGATGGGGTAATAATTTTGATATTAATGGTGATGTGTGTTAGTATTAACAACGTTGATAAATCAAACTCAATTTATGGGGCAATTTTATCATAAACAAAGAATGATGATGGGTTGAGCCTTGTCTTTCGATAAAATATTATAGAATCCCAAGCTTCCTTTAGTTATTTATTTATTTATTCCCACTTTGTAATTTCACCATAAAATATTTTTTTTTAATATTCTGTCACAGCCAAAAACTGACAGTCACCAAGAACAAAACAATACCACCAAAACAGGGAATATAAACTATAACGATGATGATATACAGTTGCTAACTCGAATTTTTCTTCTCCTTCTATCTAACAACAATTAGCATAATGTCTTTGAATGTTTTGTTTTTGAAAGAGAGAAAATGAAGATGCCTTGAAGACGAAAAAGAAGACTCCAAAAGTTTATGTATCGCAACAACAGCGTAGGAACAAAGTAATATTCAAAGACTTCACACTTGAATCTTGAATTGTCTATATAGTTAAATTAATATCTTAGGATTATTATTCTGTCCTAATAAGAACAAGAACTTTACAGTGACAACGATTAAGATATCGTTTTAAGAAAAAACTAATCCTCACTTAATTTTCCTACAATTACACACTATATATTTATATATTATTATTGTTACACTAGTTGTGAGGTGCGACGTCGAGGACAAACACAACAGTTACTTCTTTTTTCCCCAGTTAGATACAACGTAGGTGTGTGTGTGTGTGTGTATGTGTGATGTTGTTTTCTATGTATGTTATGGATACATGTATAATGTATAATATAGATATGAGTAAAAGTTTTCAATGTATAATATATTATGTATAGCTATTAGCTATATAGTTTTTTATCTATATAAATATCTTCCTTCAAAGTCTTCTCGTCAAATAATGTAAATAAGAAAATAAATGAGGATGATTTTCTTTCCCAGAGTCAACTTGAGAGATAACTTGAATTAAACAATAAATAGAAGTATAGTGTAATATATTATCTCCCTCTCTCTCTCTCTCTCTCTTTCTGTATATTATGTAGATATTAGGTTGTATTTGTACTGTTGACGATGTAGATATACTGTGTATATAGTGCAATATTATAGAATACTAAATGGGCTCTCTTTGTTATAGAATTGAATGTATATATATTATACAAAGAAAAGTATAATATTATATCTGTATACACATCAACATCATATGTACATACATATGTATAATGTATAATCATGTAAGCATACATGTTGTACTTATACTTTAGCCCTGAAAATTTTTATACAGTTTAGGCTACCAAAACATCTCCCTGCATAATAGTCCTATTCTATATTACGTTATGATACTTATATGGTTTGACATAGTCAAAGTTCTTTACCCAACAACAGCTGACTGGCTCAAAAGTATATAAACTATAGGCAAGTTGGTGGTTGTATGTATAGGGAAAATGGGTATATTATACAACGTTATACTGTACTACATTTATTATGCGCAATAATAATAATAATATCATGATGATGATAATGATGTTTCCCTTCTGCGCTTGCTACAAATACAGAACACAGAACCTCACAACTTGACTTGGCTACAAGACCATTTTACCCCACGATAATATATAAAAGCAATAAGTATATTATGAATTCGTACTTACTTATACGTACAACGTACACTTATTGTTAGTATACACACATGGAACTTTTGTTAGAGATGTACAATTAACAACTTTATGATATTTCAATTCTCTCCATCACAAAAGCGAATTTACGACGACGATGAACGTGATTGTGCGAACACATCTCTACTGAATATTATTACCGTTTCATTAATGCATAAAGCGTAAAATCATACATATATATCATGTATCGTGTTTTATTGATGCATCGTATCTCTAATTCATATATGAGTATGTTTAATTGAATATTATATAAAAGGTAGCAGAGTTATCGCCTCGTGTCATGTGTCATATATGTAGATACATATATACGAGTGTAAACAGAAAACTCAGGCCCAAATTTCATGCCCTCGTATGCACTTTGCTCGTCTTCATATTTATCATAATCTTCATATTTTCTCATTCTGGTTCATTTGATTAGAAATTATAATTATGGATACGAGACGATACTCATATTCTCAGACTCTATGAGAAAAAGAAGGGACTGGAAAACTGGATAAGAGACCGTTTTCCAAGTTGAGTAGGTCATAATATGTAGTTTCAACGTTTTATTGTTTCGAACAAAGAAAATAAAAAAATGGCGACTAAGATTGGAAATCATTCTGACTTTTGATGAATCTTAAACATTGAAGCAAAGGTCGAAATCCATGGTACGATAACGAAAATCTCCTATAAATAGCACTAGCAAAATAGTCTAGCCTCTCAAGTCTCGATACATTAGGATATAGTTCCGATTACTGATCCTTCAAACTCAATTCCCATTTTCAGAAACATAAACATGGCCTTTGCTTCCATTTAAAAAGATTACAGCACATATTATATCAATCCATTGATCGAGATTGCATTACATATTACATATATGTTTACATTCACATGTATGGGACACAAAGAAATGTGAGTTTAAGGCGATCTTAAAAATTGCAATTTGAGTTCAAATAATAATGTTAGTAGGTACATACCGTCGCATGCTCGACACTATTGACATTCATGTATTCAAAAAAAATTGTAATTCAGAGTGATCTATTTGCATGTACAATGTACATGTGTAATATTATAGCATTTCCGTGGTTCAATAAACTATAATCGGGCTATATAGTTTTGTTTTTCAATTTTCAATGTTGAACTACATAACTATATAATATGTATAATGCATTATGATGATGTGACTACACAATTTACAAGAAAAATTTCCTTCTACGGCTAAAAGGCAAGCTAAACTGTCAACTGTATGTAGTATTATGTAGATATGTACAAGTCACTACAAGTACTAATATTTAGCTACAACAAACAACAACCAGCCATATACATAACATATTTCATGATTCATAATATGCATATAATACAATAACATACAACATATGCATATGGAAATATCTCGCCACATAGGCAGGAGAAACGTTGGCTGTTAATTTGCGTTCGTTTTTGACCCCTAACTTAAGGAAGTCCATAATATTTTTTACATGCATAATACAAAAAACATACACACACAGCAGAAAATTAAAACGTATTATAATACCCAAAAAATAATACTGTTCACGAGTCAGTGAGCAGTGACTAAAGCTTCATGGAAATATACGTATACCTAGATAGCTTTGTATAATGGCTAGATATGTACTTATGTATACGGAGATGCAAACATTTTTACATAACTAGCCTTTGCCTTTCTGTGGCTATTGATGGTAACACGATCATGCTATGTTTTAAACAAAACTTAAATAATTGTCAGTCCCTGGACTATCCTTTGCATAAGCCCGCTACGACTTTATTTTCATAAGGTTGCTACGACTTTATATAAAGTGGAAGACTTTATGCAAGGTTGCTACGACTTAATTTCGGTAAAGTCGCT
>JAQIVE010002826.1:0-17500 GCA_034698285.1 Sminthurinus bimaculatus | reverse complement strand
ACATGGTGTATAAATCATAATTGCGGGCATCCAGTCAGGATGTATGGGCCACAGGTAGAAGAAAGGCGAGAGAGAAATGGAGAGATGAGTATTAAGTGGATGTGGATATATATACAGGTACATTCTCCCTTTTCCTGTTCTCACACGTGTGCTTGGGCTTCTACGTGTACGTACACCAGCCACCAGCACTTGCACCAGTCCACCATCAATCCGTAACGAAGAAGAGAAAAGAGAGAGAGAGGGGGGGGGGAGAAAGAGAAAGGAAAAGTCAAAAAGAGAATGGCGGGGCGACGTTGGAATCTCTTTGGAGTTATATGTTTTCCATGGTGTCTCCACAGAGAGAGAGATGCAGAGACAGTTGTGTTGGTTACTCTCGCTTTCTCCTTTCTCCAGGAGTCTGAAGCTGGCTCTAAGGCTGGCCTCTGAATATGGAATGATAGGAATATGGGAAGGGGGAAAGACGAGAGGAAGCTGGGTGTCTCTGTGGATTTCGCCAGAGATGACGTACGACCATCCCATAATAGTATGAAAAGTACAATGGGATCCACGTCGAGCAACGGGAAGAACAAGGGCGAGAGAGAGAGTGAGAGAGAGACGCGTTTCATATGTAGGCTGAAACGCTAGTTTCTAGTTGCCATTTGATAGTGATAGTAATAACCATGGAAAGATGAGCAAGGCAAGGCAAAGCCAAGAAAAGAAAAAAGAGCCAGCACTACCATGTATAGCACATACACATACATGCATACAGAAGTGTGTATATGAGCTTCAAACAATTGTGTATAAAGTCAGTAGGGCGATTGTGGATGTACAATGTACGATGCGACGTCCTATTTTTGTCGGTCAAGTCAACTAAGGACAAGTACAAGAATAAGTGTACAGACATCATATCATATACAAAACTGGAAGGAAAAGAAACGAAGAAGAGACGGAAGTGGAAGCAAAAGGTCCAAAAAATTGTGCATCCGTGGTCTAGTCAGTATATGTACTGACTAGATTGCCACACGGCAAGATGCCTGGTCGTTCTTGGTCATGTGAAAAGGTTTTTGGTGCTCTTTACTCTGTTGGCCGGGCACGAGCGCGAGCATACTTTTATGTATGTATATGTATGTAAGCACGAGTACAAGTTACAAGTACAAGCCCAAGTCCAAGTTAAAGGAGAAAGTGGAGAGGGAGAAAGCAACGTAGTGTTTGTAGCTTGGTTAGTTGGTTGGTTGGCTTGGCTTGGCTCAGTTTGGTTGATGTCTGCATATATGCATACAAATACATACAAACATACATACATGTATACGAGGGAAGAAGAAGACGAGGCCGTAGAGAGAAAGGCAGTCCTGGTGGGTAGAAGAGAGGAGAGTGTAGAGGGAAAAGTAGGAAGTAAAAGCTACAGCTATATACAACAGAGCCACAGTATACGTGTACCGTGTACAGTGTACATACAGTTATGCGAGCCCATAGCAGACCATTATACATCGGCTAGGCCTTCTAGCTTGGGCACAACGTCAAAAATTTCTGTCGTAATTTGGCCTGGCATCTCAGGGGAACTTATTTTGACTGCAACTAATGGTGGGTTGCGATATCAATCCCAATTCCGTTTTCAGTCTCTGGAGGCCTCTTCTACAGCCCTGGGCTGTGCTCTCTCCTCTTCTCGGCTCTTCTCTCCTCTGCAATGGCTAAGCTTCTCTGTGTCTAGTTTGCTTTCACGATGCCTTCGCTTTTGCCGTTGCTTTTGCCTTTGCCATCGCCATCGCCTTTGCCTTGGCTTTCTCTTTTCCCCGTTTCCCTCGTTCCACAGTTGTATGTAGTAATACTCCGCTTTTGCCTCCTTTATTGTTACAAGCATGCAACTCTCGACCAATGAAACTTGCTAATAAAACGGTCTCCCTTTGGCTAATGTTCTTAATAGATTCCCAATATCGACGGCAACTTTCACTTCAAATTCGAACGTTGTGCCGTCCAACATTTCCCCAAATATCCATCTTCCTACTTCTATCTCTTCTCCATGTACGTATGTACCTCTCTTCTTTGCCTATGTACTGTGATGGGAATCTCCACATTATGGAATATACATATACGGAATGTACCAACTTGCCTACTTGTACATTGTACATACACAGTTTCCAAGCGTTGCAAAGGAAGATTTGTGTATGTGTACTTTGGTGGACAAAACTGGAGCAGAAACGCTTTCTCGGCCATTTGAGACAAAACTGGAAGTTGGCAGTCGAGTCGTATGGAAGATGTACAAGTACAAGAACAAGACCATTGAATAGTAGTTTTGTGTTCGTTGGCATAGTTCAAAAGGATGAGGAGGAGAAGAAGAAGAAAGAGTTGGAAGTAGGATAGAAGTGGGCAGTGGACTACAATAAAATTTCTATGTACATACATGAAGAGAGGAGACAAAGAAGGAGAGAACGAGACAGAGGGAGAGGAGGAACAACAACACACGAGAGTCACTACTTGTTCCACAAAGACCTTTACAATAGTCATTAAATGACTTTTACATGTATCCAAACTCTTTCCTGTACAATCAACGATATTTATTATCATTTCCTTTTCTACTTCCAGTCGGGATAAAACAATAAAATCTAACGGAGGCAAAGGTAAACTACTTGTCACACTCAAATAAACATTCAGATTATTTTTTAACCCGTAAGGTAAACTGTACATTTTTTAAGCACCAATAGTACATAGTTAAGGAAATCGTATGAAAATTTAGGAATATTTCTGCAGTTTTTGAATAATTTTTGCCAAGTTTCTGCATCATTTTAGGAAACTGACTATGCGGTTTATTGCCGCGTCGGTATATGTATGTATCTGCAGTACGGAACTGGAATCAAACGGAAGCTGATGAATTTTTCCTGTGAGTCCAGACTGACGAACAGTCATTTTCCTCTGTGTAGTTCTATCACCTCAACATGCATATTATATCCTCCTGGCTTTTCCTTTCATTTTCATTTTACTCCTCATGTTCATGTTCATGTTCGTTTCCCAAGTCTCGTCCGTGTTCATGTCTCATATCATTGGCAAGGCAAAGGGCAATGTTCAATGCTTAATGCTCAACGTTCAATGGGAAATTCAGTGCTCAAAAGGTCCAGCATACATAAACACGGGATCCATAGATACATACATACTTACGTACCAAGTTTAATCATGCATAGGATAGACTAAACTAGTTACAAGGGTTATGTATAGGAGAGGAATCAAAAAACAAAAGTAATCTCCAAGCAGGAGTTCGTATGTCTAATATCTATGTACCATATATACTCCAAAGCTATCTATACGACAACGACAACCGACGATAATGTTAATAATCAAGAGGAACTGTAGTCAGCCAACCAGCATGTGTACTTGTTTTCAACGTAGGCGATAATATGCAGAGAGAAGGAGTCAGGAGGTAAATAGCGGAAATAAAGATGGGTCAGGCCGATCAAAAAACTTTCTTCCTATCCAAAACCCATGTGGCTGTCAATTTCAGTTCTGTCCAATCCAACTTCTCTCAAACTCTCTACAGTTACTCTTAACTAGATGTACAAATGTGATTCAGCAGTTTTGCCATCAAGGTTTCCCTACATAAAAATTACATGCGTATCAATAGAAAATCGGAAATTCTCATAAAAAAGTTGTCCATTTTTCAAAACAGCTTTCCTTTGTTGATCCGGCTTGTCATTTCTATCATCTGCAAGAATCCAATCAAACCTATTGGGCCGTAGAAACTCCTGCAGTTCTACAGCAATTAGACTCAATATATATTGTAGATAGAAAGTAAAATCCTGTCATAGAGAATTCCGTATTTTTATACCGCGATTCCTATAAAAGGTTATCTGTAGCATAAAACAACATTTGTTATGTAACTACTTATTACATACATTATGTACAAATGTTTTTAAAAAATTTGGGATCTCCCCAACCTTCAGGATTAAGTTGCTGTAACAAAATGCCCTATTGTCATTTTAATTGCTACAAAACCTGTGGAAAAGTGATTTTTTTTTTCGTAAAAACCGAACAGGTGACCACTAATTTTTCACGGGCATACATACTTTACCGTATGATTTTTGTCACGTTTAAGAGTCAAGCTTCCAACCTTAATTTTCTTTATGTAGTACCCCAAACACTGTTAAAATATTCAAGGACATGTGTATGTATAGTAACTATTCTGCATACATACATAGGATGAGAGCTGCTTGGCTCTTGCTCGTGCTGTGGGTCCCACCAGCGTTATGACATTTTCCTTGCCTATTTACTTTCCAACTCTCGACACCATAAATTGTATGACAATGTGGCAAAGAGATGGAAGGAGAAGCACACACAAGGACAACAAGGGAGCCGACTTGAAGTGAGAGTAAGCTGTATTGTACAATGTTTCGCAGGGAAAACAAGACAAGAAAAGGAAAAGCCGAAGGAGAAAGACAAAGTATGTATATACACAGTACGTGTAAAATGTAAATGCCCGCATGTGGGAGGAAGCAGAAGAGGTACAAGCCAAAGGAGTTACAGAAGAAGAATCAGAAGCAGGGAGAATTCACAAAAATTCTTGTTATGCATGTGGCAAAAAATTGTGTGACTTCTTCATCTTCATTCTCATCTACCGTTTTGGGTTCCACAAGCTGACTCGCAATTTCTACATGCATGTACATTATACATGTACACAAAACCATGTCTACAATATGTAGGTAGGAAGGAGCATAAACTCACATATGGAAGACAGAGCCACTGTAGCACACAGCAGAGAGAATATGGTTTTTAATGGAAGATTGTCTACACTCTAGACTCTATTTATATGAAGACTTCTTTCTCCTTCTTTTTTGTGCTACCTATTTTGAATATGTTTGTAAGTAGTTACATATGCATATCTGAGCACATATGATATGCATTGTGTGTGGCTTGGAAGAAACGAAGGAACTGGGGATGGGACTCCTCTGAGAATGAGACTGGGAAGAAGGAGAGAGAGGAAGAGTAAAAGATATATTGTGAATTCTTTCAAGTGAACACACAGGGACGGGGATGAGAAAAAGGGAAGATGAAGATGATACACATGTAGACTCTGCTACTGCAACAATTTCCATACCTACATGCATATGGTGGGGAGGTCTCTGGTGAATTCTGTGTTTCTTTTCAGGGAAGGAAAAGGTAGCCCGAGTTGTTTATCATTAAATTCATTGGGGACCTGTACATTATTCTTGAGATGTTTTGGGAGACAGTTTAATTAACGAGTGTGATTAGAAGCCGAGTGGAGAGAGTACAATCTTTCTTAGCCAAAAAGCAAAACAGAGGAGACGTACTTATGTACATCATGCATACAGTGGGACAGAGACAGAAGCAGATAGAAAGAACAAAACGAATGCGAATGCAAAAGCAAAGGAAGAAGACGGAAAGGAAAACGAAAACGAAAACCTCGAGTCTCCTCAGCCTACACCACACCACACCATTGCAGCCTCCCTTGACTATTTACTTGGCGACCAATAAGAAATACTGCTAAAACCTTCCCATTTGCACACATGCATGTACGTTGTTCGTATGCTTGTGTATATGTATGTATATGTATCTAATAGGAAGGTAAGGCTAAAGTCAAAGCCAAAGCCAGTGGGAGGAAAAACAGAGGACCTGGAAAATTTAACAGGTAAGATATGCCGTAGCACAAGGAATACGAATACGGACACGAGCAGGAATAGCAAAACGGATAGGAATAGGAATACAAAAGAGACACACGTTTCTTCTTCTTCTTCTTACTTTCAGTCAACATCTTTGTCTCCGTCCTCATCTTCATCTTGCTCCATTTTATGTACATATGTATAATGTGTGTGTGTGTGAGCGTACACACAGTATTTACTTGGAAAAGTATCTCAAGTCAAGAAAATTTACTGTCTTTTGCTGTATAATTCATTGCTGGGAATCCAGAGGAGCGAGTCCACAGGCATTATTTCCATTTTCCCTAATTCAAACTGGACTTATCCTACCTTGACAAAATAATGATAATAATAATAATAATATAAAAAAGATGGATTCTCTGCATTCTGTATGAGGATGAATAAACAAATGTAGTATCTTGCAGGATATATAGTCAAGTCCCAGCTGTGCTTTCCTATACATACATAGATACATAGATGATGTAGAGTACATTGAGCTTTAAACGATTGTGATTGTAGGTAGGTCCAGCTAACTATCTTACTTATTCATTCATTTGCAGTCATCCAGTCGGAAGAAAGACATTGCAGGAAATTGAACAGAAGAGATTGGCCTCTAATTCATATAAAAACTGTATATGGCTATTCTGACAAAGGAGGAAGAGAAATATTCGTTGCCTCATCCAAATTTCTAACTAGATTATATGTACGTATGAAGATGACAATGAACATTGTTCATTCTACTGTACAGGAGAAAATTGGAATTGTTATCAAAAAATTAAATGACCAATCCAGCAATGAAGAAAGTATGGAATGTTTCTGCATTGGAAAACGTATGTATGTAATACACAAATATACTATACATAATGTACACATTGAGTATGCGTGCATCGACATACATATTTTTTGTATGATTCGAATTCAATGCTTGAATTCACATGACCATTACCTTTGTAGCACATAATACATATTGGGTCATTTCTGAATTCCGGAAACGGGCTCTGAATTCTGAATTCCAAGGCTACTTCCATGCCAGTGCAGTAAATATAAATTGACCATGTAAGCGTGCTCTTTCTCGACAGGTTTCTGAGGTTAAAAATTCAAAGTATAAGTACACAGAGAGAGAAAGTGAATAGAAAGCGTGCACTTCTTCTACAATAGATAATCAAAATCACTATTTCCGCCCCCAACTCCGTCTTCCAATATAACAGTTGAGGACAGCGGAAAGGATGAATTTTTGGCATGTTCAATTGTCTTGATACCATGAGAATGATATCATGATTAATTTCAACTAGAAAATCATTATTTTGGACATTGATAATTTAAAAGTTAAATGGACTGTGGTCAGTCATAAAATTAAATGAAGGTAGTCGAACGGCGATTAGGCATGTTTACAAAGATATGTTGGCACTTTCTTTTGCTGAAACTTGTAGATTGGCATTTATTTGTTATGGTTTCAAAAACTGGACAGATCATATAGACATCAGGTTAAAAAATGGTTATGGTATGCTGCATACCATAACCATTTTTTAACCTGATGTCTACCGGTCTTTTATGCAGGAAAATCAGCATGTGAGGATTATAAAGATACACCATATTTTACTCCGTTCGGAACTTTTCAGAACCATTCTGAAAAAGTTGCTTTTGTTTTTGTTTCTGGGCGCTTATACATTTAAATTGTCTACTTTTTCAGGGATGCTACTCTCTATACACTCCACACAAATGTATGTTTACATGCTATAATATTGTAGTTATGATATAGTTTTAACAGAATCCCAAATAGTTAAATATACCGAATCCGGTCCGGTCTCTGAGGAAAATATTATGTTTTAGTATAGGCACGTTATGTTTCTGCTTTCTGCCTCTGAGTTCCGCTATCCCTTCTTGTCTTGTACAATTTACTCACAATAAAACGAGCATGCATCTATAATACTGATATTGTGCCTTTGCATGTGTGTGTCTGGACTGACTTGGTTTCCAGTTTTCCGAAATCGATTAAAAGCTTACGTTATGTGCTTATGTAACTATGCATGATGCATGTACAATGTACATTGTACATAGACTGTGCATGCATCTTATACACAAGTTGAATTTGAGTTGGCCCAAATCCCCTAAAAAGTGAGCAGACTGGAGGTCGTCTTGAGGGAATTCAAGTACATTATGCTAATAATATTCGATGGACATACACATTTCTTGATGTGATTCGTCAGTCAGTTGCTCTCTGTCATGAGATATTCATGTCCATTCGCCGTATGCCTTGTACTTTTCTCTCTTTTCCACGTAGGATACGTTTATAATCCGACTACCTGTTTGTGTCGCTACAGCTCAACCGCTTGTTTTAGCACGATCATGGCTGTATAGAAGATATACATATAAATGCGTGTGCATTGATCTTGTTCTCAAAATGCTTGGAAATCAATCATAATAAAGAAGCGCTACAGTTTCAAAGAGCGGCAAAAAAAATCTGCTACTGGTCAACTTGTGACTAGTTCTAAAACAATCTGAATCATTTCAAAATTTATTTTCTTTGTTAAAATTTTAAATTTGTTTCAATGTCCACAGTTTTTACCATATACAGGTTGGTATCTAAAATAAAACCATTTTCTTTGTTTGTTTGTTTATGCATGAAGAAAAGGTTGTTGCATTGTTTGTTTTCCTTGTACACTGTACACAAAAATATATTTGTGTAATATAGCAACAAATACATTTTGTAGATTGTAAATGCACGTCTGTAAAGCAGGGTTGGATGGATGCAAAGTGCCTTTAGATAGACTGTGGATAAAAGTGTAGGTAAATGGAGGCCTGCGTCTCTTAATCCTCAAGAAAGATGGATAGATGGAGGGAAAACGGAGCGTTTTGTTACCCATATTGGGAACGAGAAGGAATAAGAGAAGAGAACGATGGAAGAAGAAGTAAGGAAGTGAATTACAAATAGGGAATACAGAATACACGATATTTCTATTCGTATGCATGTACAATGTATACACGTATGAAAGTGGCATAAAGTGATGGAAGACGAGAGAATTTCAATTCTCTCGTGGGGACAACAGAAACGACAAAGACACAGACCAAGAAGAAGAAAAGGAAGATGAAGAAGGAAGACGGCCAAGACAAAAGCCAGTCGAAAGTGTAAGACCGTATATTGTACATTGTACATACATACGTATGAACTAGAGTTAGAACTGGAACTGGTGCCACGGTGCAGTTAAAGTTGGAGGTCGGGTCAAAGATGGACAGGGCAATAGAAATGGAGCGACAGGTCAGAGACAAATTGGGCATTGGATGATGCTTCCCGTGACAAATTTCTACTTTGTCCTTTCTACTCTATCTGCTTCATTCCATCCCATTCTATCTGTATTCTATTCCATGTCATTCCCTTTGCGAGCCTTCCTCCGGTTCATTTCTATCTCCTCGTCTTTCTCATGTCACCTTTTCATTTGACTACTTGGCTGACTCCCCTGACGATTCGTCTACACACACGTACATCCATGTATGTATTATACCAGCCTGTGTATAGAAACACAGCAGTTCTTTATTGACTACAAATATATAAATTTTGGGAAAAGCGCATTCTCTTTTGTAATTGCTTTACTAGTAAAACAATAATTTTAAGCAAAAGCTTCAAAAAAATTCAAATAATGTGCATTAAACCCAAATTATAATTAAATTCACAAACGTTTTAAAAAAATTCAGGCTCCTAAAGGCAAAAAACTAAATACTTCGTTAAAAAATGGATGCTGCAACTTGAACTCGATTTTATCGATTGTCAAACTTCAAGCAATTGTGTGGAGCATTTAGTGGCAGTCGGCAGCTATTTTTATTGCAGTCGCCATAAAATAGTTTAAAAGTAACTAAAGAAAAATGTGTACACATACATGCACCTACTTTCTATTTAGTCTATCCATCTACTTTCTGCATTTCGGTACAACGGCGAGGACTTCACACTGTTACAGGCGTTATAAGCTCAAGTCAGTGTAGAATTCCATCCACTCTCCTGGCGACGAGGAGGACGGTGTCGGCGGTGGCCTTTCTCTCTCAAATTCCAAATGTACATACGTAATATCCACAGAGATAGACATTTCGTCCCATTTTGCAAATGAATTTGCTATCACTCCTTCGCCTGTCTTTTCTTCTCCTGGGCTGTCTTCTCCCTTTTCTATTCCCTCGTCGGTTTATATTCCCGACTCCTTCCATGGTTTCTCCTGGAGATGCAAGTTCTTTGCTCAATAACAACTCGGTGACTCAACTATCTGGAAGTACTCTGCATGCACTGTACCATATATTGTTACACAATTTCAGTTTCCTTGCTCAAAGAATATACAGATCAATCCACTCGATTTCGGGTTTTTTGTCACTTCGTAGATTGTAGATACATATAGGCAAGTATGTAGTAGCTGTCGATTTGATCGAACACATCTGTAAAAGTTGCAAAATGCTGCGACACCTCTGAATTTTAATCAAAGTTAATTTTTTTACCACACAAACTAAAGAAAGGAGGAATTCTTCGTTTTACTTTGAAGTTATTCGTCAAAAATGCCATAGATTGTTTTACTTTATAGGATCGAACTTATGCATCATGATAAGGCTAAGTTGTCTGTTCTTGTCAGAAGGTTTATTTGTTAAAGAGGATTTGCAAGCGTGGTGAGACAATTTAGAGGAAAGGTTAATGAACCCAAATATTTTGATGTATTTTACATACATAACTTGGAAATTCAACTCTATTCAGCTCGCTTGATGTACATATTTGTCAAGGTATTGTGGAATAATAATTTGTGTTTAATTTATTTGGCCTTTATTTTTTGGAGAATTTAAATATGATGTGTGGTTATTTTCCAAATCTTTTTTGCGTTATGGCTCCTCCCTACATTTATTATGCTCATCGCTCAAGTTCATTTTCTTTAAGTTGACTTGATTCAGGAAAAAGAAAAGAAAAGAAGCCAGCATGCATAAGTATATGGATTTATAGTCAAATTTGTGAGTACAAACTGTATCGTGCCCGTCTGGTCTGATAAATAGAGAAGGGGATATGTTAGCGCTATAGAAGACGGTGTGTATAGTATTGCACCGAAAAACTTATTAGCTGTAGTTACCACAACATTTACCTGGTATGTTTCTTCGATAAAATAATATGATGCTTGTATATTGTATACTGTGCATAAACACGCTGTATTTCCCACATATTTATGAATTGTGTCAAAGATTACTTTTAAATCCTTCCCATATCTCTGAGATTGTTTGAGGCGTTTGAGAGAAAGAAAGAAAGAATGAGGGAGTTTGGAGGTTGGCTTCCCAAAGACTCTCAAGATAAGAAGGGGGAGAAAGTTTCCGTTGATGAATTAGGTTTTAGGCCCCCTGTCTCACGACTTTGACTTCAACTTGGTCTCGACAGAACCCTTTGTCTCAACTACACACAATTTTCCTCATTTGGTGCTAATACTTCCACATAAAGAATAATAATAAATATGCATAACAAGTTTTGTTTCACCGAGTATAAAAACACGTATTTTTCCTGCTTCTCTACGTCAGGCAATAGTTAAGATGTCGTACATAGAAAATGTTAAGACTTTTAAGCATTCTTTCTAAAATCAGCGCAAACTTTAGCAGGGAAATTTCGTTTTTTCTTGAAGCTTCATTTTCAAATGGTTTTACGATAACCGATTCGGGGTCATTTTCACCTTTCTGAATATGGTCTATAGTTACCAATGAATAACGATGACCGATAATAAAAGCATACATTATAGATATTAATAATAAAAATCCTTTAATATTGAGTACAAGCAACTGTATGTAGGTATAATGTATGAAATGTAAAGGGAGAAAGTTTGGTGCTTGAATGAGCAGAGGAGGGGGTGGAGCAGTACGAGGTGGAGGAGGAGCAGTGAAAATATAGAGTGACAGACACATGCATCTGATTACAAGAGTGATCAAGGCTTCGAGCTTCACACAAGGGAATTGCCGAGGCCCGAATTTATCGTCTTGAATAATGATTAAAATGGTGTAGTCATCTGGGGAAATAACATTTCTCGTCTCCTTTCCCTCACTCTCTCTCTCTCTTTGCCTATTTGACTGGATTTTCAAGCAAGTAAGCAAGTCAGTCAAGGAGGAGGTTGAGGAGAAAATTCAGAATGCTCAAGACACTAAGAAGGCGGAGGATATGGAGAAGCTGAAGAGAAAGTGAACGCAGGGACACTCAAAACTAAATATGCATGTAACGTATGCATAGAAAGATATAACTATAAACTATATGTATGTGCCTATTGTGTAACTCAAATACATACACACGTATAACAGACAGATAAGGTACATCCAACTTGCCCCAGCTCTTCGACTATGCTCTAGAGTCTTCAGTTTACAATGATGGAATGATGAGAAGAAGACGGAATGAAGAGAATGAGGATGTGCATCGTATCAAGAAGAGAGAGAGAGAGAAAGAGAGCGAGAAAGTAAGAGAGAGAGAGAGTCTGATGCTAAATAGATATCTGTCTCTCACTTTCTCCCTCTCTTAAAACTCTGCATGTATAATCATATAAAATAACATAAACTCTGGCTGTCTATGTGTGTGTGTGTGTGTGTGAAGTCTCAAGTGAGTGAGTTGTAATGGGTAATGGGAGTGCCGGCTGCTGCTACTCCTGCTTCGGCTGTTCTGTTCTGTTCTATTTTCCTATTGCTTTTCTATTACTATTGCCAAACGAACAACGAGCTGAGTTGGGTTGAGTCAAGTCAAGTCAAAGTCGGCTCTCACATTCAGCACCTATCCAATTCAGCCTCAACTTTCTCTGCTCTTTCTCTACTTACATACATGTATGTATGTTACATGATAGAAACCATTATTACAGGATCTCTTTGGTTATATAGCGTATATACACACATATAGTGTAGGTGTGTGCTTCTCTGTGTGTGTGAAAATAAGGAGAGCACAATAGTTACTCGGGTGCAATTTCCAATCTGCTTTTAATGCGCTTCTCACCCCATCAAATGGAGAGGAAAGGGTACCAAAACTACGAAATACGTCTTGCTCCATCCACGTCACCCTGATAATAGACAACTTATTCGCTAAATCCTCACTGTGCTACTATACGATATAGGTACATGTAAGCTCACTATGTAGTTATATCCCCTGTAGATTGTGTGTATGCATGTATGCACGACCCCAGCTCCAGCTCCAGCCTTCTCCATCACTTACCTTTCTCTTTCTTTCCCCAGTTCCCGTTTCTGTTTCTGCGGCTCCATGCAGTCATGACTCGGAGATGCGATGCGATGCAATGCGATGTGATGGCATCTCGCCTCCACATCCACTCATTTCTTACTCCTCTCTTTCTCTTTCCACATCCCAATCTCTCAATCTTCTCGTCACCCAGACGAAGGTAGAGAAGGGAGAATCGACGGCGTCAGAATCAGGCAGAGGCAGAAATGGAGAAGGAAGGAGCCAAACCCAGAGGAAATGTTCGAGGAGAGAGAAAGAGAGAGAATTTGTGTGAAAGAGAAAAGTAACACAGAGAGAGAGTGAGAAAGGAACAGTTTACTTTCTCAATTCCCTCTTTTTCAACTTGTGTGCATGCCATATCAATGCAATTTATTTTCAATTGACTCGTTCTCCTTCGTCCTCTCCTTCTGGGTCTTTGTCGTCGTATTTTCCTTATTGCCCTTTGTTTTCTTTCCTTATTTCTATTTTGGCTCTTCTCATCCCTTCTTTAATTCCTCTTGGATTGGAATGAGAGCACCCATAAAAAAGTGTCTTAGAACGGGGAAGCTGTTAGAAGGCTTGTTTATGTCGAATTTTCAAAGTCTCCATGTCTTATTATGCATTTTATGTGCATGCACGTATTTCCACTTTAAGAAATCTGACGCAGAGATTTACATACTCTGCATGGAAGGAAAAGGATAATAATAAAGGAAAGAATAGTCTGGGGCTAATTAAATAAGTCTTTGTCACCCTGCAAAGGAAAAAAGCTGTATGCATACATACACACACCATTTTAAAAGTAATCAAGATCAGGTAAAAAGATAAAGATTCTTTTTTTTATTTTTACTTTTTACTTTTGCTTCAGATAGGCATAAATTCCCCCACAAAGCCTTTATCTTTTTTTTTGATGAGTGCTCCGGGCAATTTTGGTACAGTTTTGACACTTGAGCAATGATATGACAAGTCTGTCTATATGTAGTCTCAGCCAGATTTGAGGATTATCATAAAACGTTACAGCTTACTCTCCCTCTTGTCTCTTATATAACAACAGAGGTCATTTATTTAGGACGAAAAATGGGACAAAGTTTCAAATTTTCACAATACACAAATGCATTGTACATTGTGCAGATGCGCATTAGTTGAAAAATCTCATCTTTTGAAGTTTTTCCATCTTATTTTGTTTTTAAACAGTAAATTGCACCGTCATTTTTCACTTTTCATCCGCAGACAAAGAACGGATAGATAAATTTTACCCGTGCTTTGTTCTTAAATCGTAACTAATGTTTTGTCATATTAGTCTTTGTAAGACTCTGTACAATGAATATATGTATCTAAATACATATGCAGAGGTAAAATAGTTAAAAAAGGAGTAAGAGTAGTCCTAAACCCTTAAATAAGAGAGAGATAAAGAGAGATATAGAGAGAGTATGTGTATGAGGGAAAATTCGGGCGAGGGAAGAGAGACTCTAGAGTTTTACTAATTACCGACCACCGAGTTTAGTACAAAGCGCCCGAGGTCTTATTTTACACTGTTTCAAATGAAACAAATGATCCCGGAGTTTGGAAGGCTTTAGATGGAGAATAAAAAGGGAATATTCAGGGAAAAGACTACAGAAAGAGGAGTGGATTTGGAGTTGAAGTCAGAGTTGGATTTTTCAGCCGTTTAAAATGAGAATTAAGTTTAACCGTGCAGTTTACATGTAACACTACATATTTTACTTTGGAAGACTCAGGGAATTAAAACATTATGAACAGTTAAACAATTCCTGCATAAGGGCAATTGACAGAAACTTCATCCTTGATACTCAACATTGCTGTTTCCTAACGTCTGGCCTAATAAATTTGTTTTTTTTTCAAGTTGACTATTGACCCCAGACCCAAGGCAAGCCCAAGGAAACAGTAATATTTGCAATGTATACATGAGAATTGGAAAGGATTCAGATCGAAATTAAATGACTAACCGCTAGCAATGAGTGGCCATCAATCGAAGTCGATCAACGGACTTTAGTAACTTAAACCTTTTGAAGGTTCGAGGCGGCATGTTTCAACACGTGTACAAATCATAGTAACAGCTATGGCTTTCTTCAGTTGTAGGAATTTTCGTCGCCTTTGCGGTGTACATTTTTGCTTCGGCATTTGGCAGACGGCGTCGGCATCGATGGATGGATGAATTGTTTTTATAAAGGTAATGTGAATAACGGTAATTTGTCTCCTAAGCATAAGCCGAGTCGAAAAAAGACAGAAAATCTCTGCGACTGTCTCATGTTTATAGTTTATAGAGTCGCAGGTGAAGGTGAATAAATTGATGTTGGAAGTCCTAGCATTGAGCTAATGTTGTTGTCACTGTGGTACACTCAATGTAGATACATAACATAGATGGGGAGAATGTAGCAGCTCAAAGGGGGCCTTCCACTAAAACAAGAACAAGTTTGAAGCCAAACCGAACCAAGATTATTACCAGCTTCTCCCACGTGCGAATGCATACCCACATACATAGTGTCTAGCTCATATATACATGTATGTACAAACCCTCATGCTTACATATGTATTCTATGTATTGAGGGGGAATCGGAAAAGAAGCGTGTTGTTGACGAAAAGTGAAGAGGCGGACGAATAGGCTTTCCATCCATTTGATTCAGCTACACACTTTTTATGTTTATCTATGTTATAAGTGTGGATGTATGCATGTTTGAGTTTCGGTCTCTGACATGAGTCTGAGTTGAAACTGGGCTTGCTGGGTTCAGGCAGATTGAGTCAAAGAGAGAGAGAGAGAGAGAGAGAGAGCAAGGGAGTATCACTTGGACAATTTTCCGTAGGTACACGTACTGCTAGAAAGGGTGCATAAACTGGAGTGGAAAGAGCAGAGCAGGAGAGAGTACACATAGGAAAACATAAAGAGAGAGAGAGAGCGAGAGAGAGAAACAGAGAGAGAGACGGGAAAAGAGTGGAGAACGCTCAAGTTTTAGGCCGGATGGAGATTCAGCGGGAGTCTTTTTGCCCCTGGTGAGCGAGACACCCCGCTAGGCCACCCTGCAGTGTGAGAACTCAATTCAGATGGGAATATCTAACGGCTAGAGTGTTACGGTGTTACCACAAATGCTCCATTTCGACTCTGTACGTGTGTGTGGATGAGTTTGTACGTATGTGAGTGTGTGTGTGTGTGTGTGTCTCCTACTCAATGTTATTTCTATATCTTTTTCATGTCTTTGCCTTACATTTACATTTACACTTACTCTGACGCTTGACTCAGTCTCGTCAACCACAGGCTGACTACACAAATCCAGGCTCCATGTACGCACGTATGTATGTAGTATGTGTGTACTGGTAAGGCTGTAGAGAATATTATAGCTCGATAATATTATGTGCCGGTTGGTGAAACCAGCAAAATAATGATGACGACTATATGTATTCGTATCCTTGTGTGTATCGTATATTGTATCCAAGAACGAGTCTGTGGATTGTGATTGTATAGAGAATGACAGAGAAAATGACGACTCTTGAGTTTCAAAAAATTATTATGATTATTATCTCGGAGGGGGGAAGAGGAAGAAAAATAAAAAGAAGGAGGGCAAGAAAAAGGAAAAGCAGGAGCCATTCCATTTCATTCAATGGAGATGGTGAAGAGCCAGAGAGAGAAAGAGAGAGAATGATAATAAAACAGTTGGGCAGTGAGGACAGCCCGAGAAAAAGAGAAAGAAGGAAGAGGAAGAAGTATAGAAGAATCTTCTATTCTTATGTATACACTGATACTGTCATCAATCCTGGAGGAGTCTCTCTCTCGCTCTCTCTCTCTCTTTCCAGTCCCAAATCGTATCGTCCCATTGTTTATACACAGATATTGATTAGCAGGATAGGGTTTGAAATTGAAGAAGAGGGTGATAAAATAAATGGGAAAAAGTATGAGGAGTGAAGAGCATACAAAGGATGGAAAATACATATACACGGGCTTTAGATTTAGTTGTTCTACTAAATTTTATATAGTGAGCTCTCAATAAAATAATAATTATAATAGATAGAGAGAAGAGGGAGTCCCTGGTGAAGAATGCGAATAGACACAGAAAATATAAGGAGACGGAGAAGATGGAGAAAAGCATTGGGAAATTTGACTGTAGACAATGTTTAATTGCCTGGGCTCGAGTCTCACAGCAGTAAAGGGTAAAGTATAAGTGCGAGGTGGGGCTAGAGTAGGATCTGGAGCTTCTTGGGGTTATAAAAGGTTAGAGGGTGAAAACTGTGAATAGGAATAGGTATTTGTGCATTTATTACATACATATATAAATATGTACATTCGTTATGGTGAGTTGTTTCCTTCCTTTCTATCGAGCTTTCTTTCATATAATAATTGATAGGAGAAATAGAACTGTATTTTATTGTTAGTCAGTTGGCAGTTTGGTCTTAAATGGGAAATCGGGGTGTTTGCGGTTTCATATATACATAAAAATGCCGGGAATCGACTGCGTGATTTGACTCTTGATAATTTAATTTTCTTCCTTCTTCTTTCCTTTGCCCAAGCTCTCGGTTTTACGTCTCTCGAATAAGACTTTTTCTACAGTGCTGTTTATCCTGCTTTCTCTTGCATTGATCAAGATTTGATTGGAATTTGATTGATGCTTCGACTAGACATTTAAATCTAAATCTTTTAATATCAATGATCACGGTACAGATCATTTATTTAAGTAAAACTACAGTGTGTGTTCAGCTG
>JAQIVE010002825.1:0-18588 GCA_034698285.1 Sminthurinus bimaculatus | reverse complement strand
CGTATTATATAAGCATAATAAATATAATTAAATGTATATAAATACTTTGTCGATCGTGTATATTATAGAAGATCCACACAAAAAGTGGAGTCTCGCCCTGAACACGGCCCTTCAGCATTAATGTAGAGCACTTGGGTAAAGATTTTGTATGTTAACGCTATTATTATTATTAACTAATATTCAACTTACATAAGAAATTATGAAAATTAATGTCTGATGCACTTCAAAAAACTATATAATGTAACAATAAAAAATATATCTATAATAAAAATACCTTTTAACTCTGGTTTGTTTCAATGTTTTACGCTTTAAAAAACATGGCAGAGTCAAATATCAAATACAACAAACATAAAACGGTTTAAATGATTTTTCTATTTAAGCAATAATTGGTAAAAAAAATGATCAATTTTTCTATATGTAGCATTTGTTATGCTTCATAGAGCTTTGTCATACATTTTGAAGAAGGGCGTTACAAATAAGTTTTTAATATGCATTTCTGATGTAAAAATTCTCATCCTTGTAATAACATTATAGACACTTAACAATATTGTTTATACAGTAATAATAGTTATTATTACTTAGTATTGATGATAGCGATAGAATTTCCATATATACAGTCCTACAATAAACTGGAAGGTGGTTGTTTTTACTATGTATTATCTAATCTGTGTCCTTTGCAAACAATTTCTAGTTCACTTTTCTTTTATTCTTTTAATTAAAAAAATTAATTTACTTAGGCCCTCCACGTTCTTTCTCATGAGGCCAAACTGGAAACTGTGGTGATATCCCGCCTGGGATTGATTGTAAAAGATCTTTATAAAGCTGAAATTGTTCCATATTCATATTCATTCCCGGCATACCGAGTAATGAAGTAGGAGGCATAAACATGGGCATTTGAGCTCCAAACAAATGCAAATAGGCCGGATCAATTTTAGGGAAAAATTGTGGATGCAGATTAGAAGTACCTGGTCCAAGTCCAAGATGATTATTTGCACTACTGTTGTTGTTACTATTATTATTAGAATTACCACTGCTGCCACTACGGTGATAAGACGAATCAGATCGAGATGATTTTTCGCGCCCACTTTCACTTCTTTCTCCAGATTTTGAGGAATGGCCATAACCTTTCTCCAGAGATGAAAGGCGATCTTTTGATGTGGACGACGAGGACAGTATTGGAAATTGCTGCATTTGTTGTTGTTGTTGCTGTTGTTGGCTATGCTGACCATTTTTATGAACTTTGGATGATGCGGATGATCTTGAGGAGGAAGAGGATAAACCGGATAGTTTGTGAACACCATAAGCTAATGAAAGTGGATCTAAACCATAATGACTGTTGATGTCATTCAATCCATGAGTTTTTCCACTAGTGGCCGAAAGAGAAGGAGCTGAACTCGATGTTGTTGAGCGATAAATATTGTTATTATTATTACTACTACTACTACTACTACCTTTAGCACTTTGAGCTTGTCTATTACTGTTGCTACCACCAGTAGCACTACTATTGGTACTCGCCCAAGACTTGCTATTACTTGACTTATTGCTATTGCTGTTTATCCCACCAACACTAGAATGATTTTGATTACTATTATGATTTTGTTGATGATGAGGAGGTGTACCGCTTAGCGAATTATTACTTGAAACTTTGGTTCTACTACTTGATTTATTATGCCCAGATACAGATGGATTTGAAGGAAACAAAGTGACTTCTGACGTTAGACGAAGTCCTATGTCCCTAATTGCATTTGGCGGAGGAATATCGGCCAAATTGTGAAATATATGTTTATTTTGTCCATGAGATGATGACTGAGATTTTGTACTTAAATCCAACAACATTTGGTCAGGATTCCCAGAAGTATTTTTAGAAGAATTAAATTGTGATGATGATGGTAATGATTGATCCGAATTCATTCGTTGACGTTTTACGCTAAAATCTATTATATCTGAAGGATTTCCACTGGCACTTCGGATCACGCCTTGATCAGTCACCCGATTATTTAGGCCTTGTTTCCTCACAAGCGTTGGATCTCCATATATCCTAATGAACGGTAGGTCGGCATGGAAATTGTCAAAAAAAATCAATTCATAATTAATACCACTGCGTTTCCATGGGTTTCTAGTGTATAATGAGCATAATAGTAATTTATCACAGATTCACTCAAGATGGACTATAATATATACTACCTATAACATATTAGATATAACATATTTGTCTCCATATCAAATGAATAAAATACTGACCTCGAAGTTGGAATGAATGGTGAAGGAGAATTCAAACGCATAACAGGAATAGCCCCCTGGAAAAAAGAAAGATGCAAAATGCACAAAAAGTTGGATAATGTACACTTATATGGCACGAAGATTTTTGTAAAACGTTACTTGTGTGTAAAGGTTCCTTACATTTTTCTTCGCATCAACAGGAGTTACACTGAGAGTAGGTCGATCAACTTTCGAATGATTTGATTTGATAACTGATGTAGCGGGTGGAGTCGGCAACATGTCAGATCTACTTGAACTTTTGCTTTTTGACGATGAGGATTGTCGGGGAGGAGGTGGCAATTGTGACGGTTGTCCTGCTGCTCCATACAAAAGGTTTTGAAGTCCAAGACCATTCCATGTTCTTGCCAAAAAGTCCATGTCAGCTTGAGGCATTCTGAAACCTGCAAGGGCGTCGAAATGATTCTGTAATAGATTGACCTCAGTTTTATGCCTCGATCCTTTTCTTGAACGACCATCTTTTTCTTCATCGGGAATCAGATCAGGTCGTAGGGGTAAAATAGATAATGTGTTGGATCTTTCTAATCTGTTTGCCAAATCACCGAGTGATCCCAATAAATCACTTTGCATGGCATTTTCTGCCTCTTCTGTGAATACAGACAAAAAGTACAAATGTAATTAAATTTTTGTATTCGATGAATATGGTACTGATTTAGAAATATGTATGGTTGAATCAAAGATACAGTAGGTAGTTAATATAGCTACATCATGTCATTATTAGCACGTAAATTTTTAATCTGAAACAAATGTTTTACCTTTGGTGTCGTAACGGCTGGACCTAGTTGATTTGTAATTTCCGTTACCAAGCTTTCCATTTTCCACAGGCCGACTATTCGCATCTGAGATCAATTTATTCACAATTTTCTTGATATTGGAGTTCTTTTTGTCTTCATCCTTAAATTCGCCTCCTGGTACATACAAACTATCCACAGATTTCCTACGCGGTACGCCTTCGTTATGTTCCGTCTTGATCTTAGCTACACCATTCACTACTTTTTTGGCCTTTTCTGTAGATCCATAGCTACTATTTGAAGAAGTTTCCGACTCATCTGATTGGACAAATAAATGAGAAAGTTTAGTTTCTTTTACGCTTATAGTTCGTGTTGCATATATTATATTTCTACTTCCATATAGTATCATATTTATAGTTATTAAATAAATATTCAATCACTCACTTGATTCAGATCCCATTGATGCGTTCCTCTTCCTGCGACTCTTCTTTGGTTTGCCTTTCAGTTTGGGAGCTATAAAAAATCATAACAAATTATATTATTACGATCAAGTAAAACCAAGATTATCTTATTGACAAGAGAATATGCAATATGCAATGTACATCAATTTTATATTTTAGAATTACATGCTACATACATACATGCAGAACATCATTGACATGAACTTTATTTAGGTATAATAAACTTGAATCAAGAAACTAACCGAGGTGGTTGCACAACAGCTCATGGTCTTCTAATTCTGGGTAATCAAAGGTCTCTTTGGCAAAAAGAAGATGACAATTTGGACCGACAGGAATTCCTCCCAGTGCTAGAACAAGCGGATGCGCCAACCAATTACTTAAATCTGTTGATCCCTCCAATCTCTTAAGTACTGTTCTTATTCGTATATATCTCTCGTAGTTTAACACAACCACACGACTTGACCCTGAAAATTTGATACAATCAATTGAAAAAAATTACTTTCATGGAAACTTTGAAGTTTTTTTTTGTAAGTTTGTTTTATAGATAAATATAGGTTTATAATCTAGATAAATTTGCAAGATCTATCCCGGAATTTCATCATTGTCATTAGAATCACAACTAATTTAAGTCAACAAAATACGTATGCATTTTATATGCCATAGTACGCCCTTTAAATTTTAGCTACTTAACGGATGATATGGGAACTAAGACAGTAGTCACTAACTATGAACTATTGTCCGTACATAAAAAAAGCTAATCAATATGTCTCTAAATACGAACAGAATGTTTTCCTTCTTTTGTTTAGCGGCTTTTGAAAGTCATTTCAGACAAACTCATCTGTATGCAATCTAAGCAACTTTGTCAGTACGTTTCCATGGAAAAGGGCTTGGTCTATCTTGACCAATAAATATAATATCTGTGTGTATAACCAACATTAATTAAACATGTAATGTAATTCAAAAGTCTAGGAAGCTCTTCTAGTTGCCAAATATTCAGCATGAACATGTTCTCTCTGTCTCTCTCATTCTCTGGCCCTATTTGAGATCGCATTATTACTAAAGATGTGTAGAGTGTAGAGCTTAACTAACTAATAGATATTTGGAGGTTATATAGTTTGCATATAATATTATTTTGATTTCTAGACTTCTAGACTAGAAATTCTAGTATAATAATAAGCATATGTGTGTGAACTTGTGCATTATATTTTTAATATGTATTACGGAGCAGATACAACGACCTTGAAGTTGACATACGTGCATAATACATTATAAGTAAGTTCATTTACATTGATCATTTAATCGGTAGTTGGCATTACTTTGGAGCAACATGATTTTTTAACTTCCATTTCTAGCAAGTAAGCTGCTATACGTTTTTTAGACGTTATTTGGTATCAATAAGCTAATTTACTATTTCATCATTACAGAGCTCCAAAAATCGATTATTTTATTTCCATGTCCTGTCTCTCTGTCTCTCTCGTTATGTGTAATATATGTATAAAGTTAAACTTAAAGTCTACAATATTAAATAGGTACACACTACACACACACATAGTAATATCTGCATGTCCTCTGAGTGTGCATAATATGTCTTTTGAAACCAGAAACTTTCTTTGCTATCCTACCTCGAGAACGCTCCCTCTTTCCTTTCACTCCTTCTTTCTTTACTACACTCCGTCAATAGGAAATGTCAGTAAAGTTTTATTCCTATCATAAATCTAGTCCATTTTCCTAAACTCTCACATAGTTGCTTTCTTACTTATTCTTTTTGTTCTGAAGAAAAATGAACAAATTCAATTTGCAAACATTTCAAAAATTCATTTCTTTCCATTTCAACCTTTCAGAGTTTCTTTGTACACAAAACCATTGTAGATATTATGAATTTCTTTGCCGACAAAAAGTTTGGCGAGATCAAATTCTATGCACACAGAAAGTCTCCAAAGAAAAAAAACTGGAAATTACAAAAATTTGCATAGTATCAAAATTATGCAGCATAAAGATAGCAACATACATACTTTCACATCATTTATGTATGACTAAACGAATTCCTTATTTTCAGAGATTAAGAAAAATAAAAACAAGATCTAAAATTACAACAATCTACTACCACTGCATCGCAATTTACATGATAATAGAGCACTGTAATTTTCACGGTTCATTTCCATAGATCCTACAACATACTTTATCTTTTGACTTTGTACATTACGCAAGATTAAAAATTACCAAGTTCAGGCGAATCGATCTTGTCGTTTTTTCCAAATTTTTCGCTTGTATTCTTTCCATAATCGTGACTTGAACACAAGTCAGGTCCGCTTGTGAAAACTTTAGAGAGAGCAGTAGACGGTACTTTTGTGGGTACATCAGGAGTTCTGTAGCCCCATTCCCAGGTAGCATCATCTTTCACCAGCCAGGAAAGCAGATCGTCAATTCGTATCACCACTTTATCCTGCAGGGCTATTACTTCATGCTGAAAAAAAAGTAATAAACGTCATCATTTTATAATATTTCAAAACCTTTACACAGACTTATATAACTATCACTAATACATAAAATATGCTATGCTTTTATCCTTCTCAAACCCCAAAACGTATTACGCTGATACACATACATACGTATATGTATGCATTTATTTCTTGTCCTATCACCATATTTAGTGAGTACTTATTGCGCTCCTGCATGTAGGAACCATTTAAATGATACTGAACTAATATGCATGTAATTCATCCAACCCTGCAAATTCAATCCACATTTTCAAATCCTTTCCACAACTTTTTGATCTTTCATCCACTATAATATTCATACCGTTTAAAAGACATATTCTTAGATGAATCAAATCATTGAATCTTGTGGAACTAAAACGGTGCTCAGGATTTCATGGCATTACTATAATTATTTCTATCTATCCATCATGAATGTAGTAAAAATTCAATCAGCAGCATGATCAAACTATTATTTATATAAAACGAATTTTATACACCTAACTACAAATGTGGTAGACAGTAGGTATATTGGATACTCCTACTTGTTAGATTTCTTAGTAATATGGGCATTAGCATTACTGGTATTGGTATTCGATTACTTTTTATGCTGCTTTTTTTAAAACAATTGCATCCCGAATATGTGCCTACCTTTATGGGTAGAAGCAGTTTCGTTACCATGGCCATACACTCAATTCTAAAGTAGCATGAACTTGAATCCAAGGATTCGTTTTAAAGCATTAGAGTGGAGGAAAACAAGTGTTTTGATTTATTTGAATGATACGAGTCATCAAGCATTATGATTAGCATGTCGGTATAATGTATAACTACCTAGGTACATACGTTCATTTTTGTAAGTAACACCAGCATTTTTGTCTGAATGATTTTCGCCTAGTAAGCGGATATTGGCAACAAAATTCCATAAATTTAGACATGGGCTTTTGAAAAGTCTGGAAAGTATATATAAAGTACTCGCATTTACCGACGACCATTTTCACAATTCACAACTCCAAAAAAACACAAGGGGTTTATGTACAAGCCTCTTTCTACACATATCTAAATACATAATTTATCTTCTACTCGATCTAATGTAAGTGAATCCATATAATGTACGTGCATATGTACATACATAAACGTATACATTGAAAAACACAAAGCAATAACACACATGGATGCATATCTTGATATACATGCATAGTAAAATATAAATCCAAATGTCACTGGAAAAAAGTTTGTTCTCCCTCGATCGATTTTCCTTCTTTACTGTCTTTGTCATACGCCATACATATAGTACATATTATTATATCTGTACGTGTAACATTGAATGAGCGTCGCTCTTTGAAGCTCAACTTTTCTTGTCCAAATTATCCATCCCGGACCCAAACAGCCAAGTGAAATGAGAAAAGAAAGCGTTTCTCTCCTTCCTTTTCTTCTTCCAAACCATACCGTGAATACACAAAGTGTATTATAGAGTTATAGAGATCTTGTAATATGTATTATAAACATTTTATTTTGCAACGACCTCTCTTTCTCTAGCGTTCGCTTTCGCTCTCTCTCTCTCTTCACTTTCCATTCTTCTTTTCTCCTTCTTTTCAAACTTTCACTATTACGCATCACGTTTTATATTCGTATAAATTTTGATTTGCCTGTGAAGGCACGACGACGCGGGTCCTATTTTCTTCTCTCCATAAGTATACATAGACAAAAATTCTATCCTATTTATGAATTTTGCGCCTTTCTTTCCGTTTTCTTTAAAACACATTTATCCTCTCTCTTACATTTTTATACAATGGAGTGTACCCTTTAAATTACACAGTTTAACCATATATGTATAGAACAGAGCACCAGTTTACTGCACATTTTGCTTGTCAAATATTTTACTAAAATGTATACTATACAATAGTATCTCAGTTCATCGAGTTTCAAAATTAAATTTTTGCTGAAATGCAAGTACTGGACGAGTTAATGTTTTAATTTTTTAAGATATTTTATTGCTATTGAAATGTCTGGTTGCGAAAGTTCAATTACGTATTTCCTGTATCATTATCGATTTTTTATGAATTTACATACATTGCTCAATTAATTTAAATGGAAATGACATGATTTTAGAAGTAGGATAATAATTATTTCTTTCTCCATTCTTTTTCCTTACACACATTTTCTGTGAAGATAGAACACATATTTACACATATTGTATTTATTTGTATTCGATTGCGTCGTCTCTCTCGCCTACAATATTTGTATGTGTAGTTTGTACAAGTTTCCAATCTTATTACGCATATTTACTCACGAGTCCATATTACGTAGCTGGTTCTGGAATTGAAGTTGAAGCTGGACGATTGCACGAATTCAATTCTCAAAGTTATACATAGAAGCAAACCTGCTGTTAGAATGAATGGAATGCACAAGCAATGATTCAATAACGACAATTTTATAATAATTTTTATGAGCCTTGTGTACATGGTGCGTATACCCAAATACACAGAGCAGATATACGCACAAACATCTTTCGCTGACTGGGTAAACAGTTTGACTAAAAGTCTGTTACATTTTATAGATATCTGTTAACAACTGAAATACTCAGCGAATATGCAAAGTGTGTAATACGCACATATTACTATAATACTTTTATTTCAAGTACTTTACCGAGCACTTGCTCTCCACATATCGATACAAGTAAGTAAAAATAAATCGAAAAATTTTATCTACGTGTTCAAAAAAAGAAAGAAGCATTGATGTTGTACTTTATTAATAATAAGTACACTGCACTACTAGCACTGTTATAAACGGACTGATAATAGGTAAATAAAATCGCTGTTCACAAAACGAAGCCATGAACATTACACATACACATATGTAGTTCATTAAATGGCTTCACCAATAACGAAATTAGACTTGTCAACATATAACATGACTGTCAAACGGAATGAAATGAAAATCGACGTCATTCGTGTAGTTAATACACAGCTTTCAAGAGGTAGATACGTATGTACATGTCTCCATTCAGTCACGCAAAATTTACACCCCGATCCCATAAACAGGCATAAATATTGATATGAATTATTCTCAATAAATAATGTGTCATGTTTAAGCCTTTATTTTGTTTCGTTCTTTTTTATTTCTAGAATCTATAGGATCCTTTATGATTCTACTACATGACTGAAACACGTAGCTCGTGTTATTTATTCAGATGAGTTAACAGACTGCTTGGTTTATGTACAGTTCAACGAAACTAAAAATTGCACTCCCCGAAATTAGCTTTTCTTGCACTTACAAAAATAATCAACAAATGCAAAATTAATATTTTAAAATGCAGCAATTACAATTTCACATTCATTACAGAGTTTTTGATCATTTATTTTCCTCAAGTACTTGATTAAAAAGATGAATGCTTGGGAAAATAAAACTGTAACAATGTAATTTTTGAATTACACATGTTTCTAATTTTTTTTAATTCGTGGAAACATGTTGAAACATCACCCTCGCTCGTTGACAACTCAATAAATAAGAATTTAAATGGAAACGAAAATGAATAAAATTGGCCTTTCCTGCATTCTCATCTTCATCCTTAGCGACAACAACAGAACACAGGCAAAAAAAAATCCACTACACGGTTTGTTTTTTCCTCCAAGTTTTTATAGTCCGTCGTTATACGCATATGTATATTTATGTTGTATACCAGATCATGTTATTGTATGGTATTGCTAAAGGCCTGTATGCTTAGGATTGCAGTCAAAAGGAAACTATATCTAATCCCCATGATTCCAATCTGTCTTTTCTTACAAGAGACTTGACTGCTTTCTCCTTCCCATTTATATGTGTTAGACGGATAGATATTAAAGGCTATGCATATCCGTGAACTACTGGAAGCTAGAGAGAGAAAGGAAGGAAGAGACTAGTAACAAATCGATGTTGGGAGCTTATAATCCAATGTAATAAAATAAGCCTTTACCGAATAAAATCCATGAGCGTCAACGAAAGCAAATTAAAAAACAAACGATGATTTCCCTGCCATTCCCCCTTTTGCAAAGAGCATGACTATAATATGGGTAGAAAGACACATAAACATCACTCTTCACCGTATAATTCGTATAGTAGTATATAATGGAAAAAGCAACGATCGAATATTGACATTGTTCGCTCTCCCTTTATATCAATGTTTGACAGGACATTTTAACAATTTTTCTCTATAAATAATGCGCATAATATTTCGCTTGTTATTTTTTGACCCATGAAAGTTTCAAAGTAACACACATACATACATCCATTTAAAATGGAAATAATAGGATTACGCTTGTATAAGTACGTACATACATACACACGGAAATTCTTATTCTTATATTTGACGACGAAAAACGATATGGCATACAATATATCAATAGAACGTGCGGTTATATCTACATAATCTACCAAAATATAGAGTATACATTGAACATTTTAGCTGTAAAAGGTAAACAAAACGGAAACAAATAAAGGAAGAACTGTATATACCTGCCATAAACATAAAAAAATCGATTACACAAAGTCATTGGCTGAAATGCTCAGCCAAGTATTTAATTGCAAAGTTTCTCCATCATTAAAAGCAAGATTTAATTTCTAGAGATTGCCTTTCTTCATTATAAAATCACGAAAACTGAAGCGAATTGAAGTGCTGATAATTATATACAGTATAGCATAATGAAACTGTAGAATGTAAAATGACATAGTTAAAATATAGCCAGAGTTTACTTGGGATTTCATTTTACCCACTATATGCATGCCATGTATGTTTTTGAAACTCCGATGTCGTCTCCAATGGAAAATCATTGGATCACCTTTCCTCATATTTTTCTCTCTCTACACTCCCCCTTTCCCTCTGTCTTTGTTCTCTCAGCGAAGATTCTTTCGACTGGAGTATGCATACAGCTTATCGATTCAGTTGTAAATACACAGGCAGAGCATACAAAATTTTGACAGTACATCAACCATCAACGGATATCTGCCCTTTTATTTAACCTGTATTTTTACTCTCAACTTGAACTCGTTCAGCATTTTATCAAGTCACCCTTTGTTTATCCATTGCATGTACAATGTACGTACAGCTACCGATGTATGTATATAGCATAATGAATTATTATAATACAAGTCGTTATCATCTTTATAAAACCTGAAGTATCATCTTTGCAAATGTACAAGCGACTCCCCGCCGCTTCAACGTAGGTCAATTAAAACAACTACTTTGCTAAACTACAGTTTTTCGAGCATTTATTCTATAGATAAAAATACTTCAGTGGATTTAAAATGGTAAATAAAGGACAATAAAATAAACTTTGTTATTATAGTTAATTGCTCCAACTTTCTAAAAAAGTATTTTATACATGCAGTAGAATTGAAAATATTTGCTAAAATAAACAAAGCACCAAGTTGAACTTCATGCTTTTTTAATTTTTAGCCCAATTTTCTCATCCGAAATAATATGTATATCATACTACAATATGCACCCATTAAAATGTAGGGACTAGACATTTATATGCATGACTGATTATTAAAGAGATCTTTTTCTTTTAGAACTTTATCGAAAACTCAAAAAATTCGCTCGTTTTAGGGAGTTCCTCAAGCGAACTTCCATATTTTATGCGATTTTTTGCCCTTGTTCTCCGCCACAAACAGATGAGTATGAACACATTCATCGATAGATATCGCTCGAGTTGAATAATTGCTAATTATGTATGGTGAGTAATATAAATTACGGGTTTCAAATAGCGTAGCATATTATCGATAAATAGCTTCTAAATAACTATGCACACACGCTTTTTTAAAGGCAGTATGCACACTGCCAATACATTATAAGCTATTCATGTTACACATCAAGTGAATCTCCAGCCAAGCCCAAGTTTAAAGCTTGATTACTATTCAAGTTGCAATACGAGAGAGAAAACAGCTCAAGTCAATAACATTTTGTATATATTTGAAACTAACTACGCTGCAATGTCGCATCTGGTAAAATTCAAAGTAAAGCACTTACGCCTACAATATTTTGTTCTTTTTGTGAGTCATAGAATATTAATTGATTATATTTAAAGCCAATAGAACCCTTCATGCTTGCATCAGTTGTTCAAATGGTCATGCTAAGGTAAATAGTGGACAGGAAAAAACGTGGACCTGTACATTAAGCTGATCAGTTAAAAGTGAAACATCTTACTATTGAAAATCGGAATTTTCCACCCTTCTTGCCAATATCTCATGCAGAATGGGAGTAAAGTCCAGTCCCTATATTATTGCCAACACATGAATATAGGTATGCAAACACAACTATTGTCAATCTAATTTCAATGTTGGACCCCTGTCACGTGACATTTATTTTTCAAGTCATATTATACATTTAAAATTGCATTATTACATGTCGTGAAATAAAAACTAAATCTTGTAAATCTTTGAAAAAACATTTACATGCGCATTCATTGGAAACGCTCTTTGATCGATAATATCCATTATCTATCATTATTATTCTCCACATTGCCATAAGATACGTTGACAGATCCATATTCCATTTTCTTCCTTATCGTATTTTTTCCATTTGAATAAATAATAATGAGGGCACTAAATAAATTGCTCGATCCGACGCAGCTAGAATGATCGAAGATGCATGTGAAGAATCTCGTTCCCATAATATTATATGATACATCATCACATATATGCCTTAGATTCAAGAAGAAGGAGAAGACCAAGACAACTATGTATCAAGCTTTACGTTGATTTAAATAAGATTACATCACGTATTTCTAAATATTCGGCGTATAATATTAAAGCCGGAAACTTTAACTATTCGCCTCGAGTCATTCACATGTATCCCGTTTATCGTTCTCTCTCTCTCTCTCTCTGCCTTGCACTTGCACAAACACACACTCAAAGACCCTCGCACACTACCCTACACCAAACCAAAGCAATGAAGTATGTACAATGGACTATGTATGTGACTATGTATGCAGTAGTGGTAGTAGTAGGCGTAGACGCGTAAGTATATAGTGAAAAGTGGCGAGAGGAACTCTGCGGGATTACGGCATTCACTTTTCTCATTCTCCTTCTTTATGTGCTTCTCCTTATACTATATCCAGAATTATGTCCCGAATTTTGTTTTAGAGACTAGCGCCATTCTTCTCAAAGTTAACAGCTTCAACCTTTTGTGTCTTATGTATACGCCATATCACACTCATTTCCTGCATATCTTCTAGACACAATAAACATTCTAGATTTTAAATTTACTCTGATGTTGAATCGCATTAACAATAAAACCTATGAAACAAATTATTTAAGTCTCTAATCTGCATGTTAAGTCCATTTGTTAAGACAATCATGATTTTGGCATCATTGTCAATAATGTTATTTATACAAAATGTGTATTATGCTTTTCTTTTCGCTTTACAGCAGCGGAAAAATATTTAGGCTTGTGTGTGTGTGTGTCACATCACAACATCATACACAAAAAAGAACAATACAATCAGCAAAATTTTTTAATGGTAATTTATTCCCATGTGTATAGATAGCGCGTACAACGTCCAATCTAATACTTTCAACTCCATTATTTGATATTATTATAAACGAGTTTATGACTGATGATACATTAAACGGCGCTGAAAAATAAACAATGACATTCCATAATAATACTATTACTACTCAATACTCAACTCACTAGATTGTACGTGTATACATGTAACCCTGTACACATTTTACCGTGTAATTTTTTACTCATTATTATTTACCCAATCAGCATATATCTAGGTATATGGTACACAATATACCCTACTTATAGAAAAAAAGCTAATTATGTGTATGCTTATACTTACTGCTAAGTATGTATGTATACCTTATTTGATGCTCGTAAAGGAAAAAATAACAAAGCAAATAAACCTTGAAAAATATGTACCAAATCATAAAATAAAACTATTTAAAAGGAGATGCCTTTTATCAAATAGATAAATAATTTTTGGATTTTCCTCATAAAAGGAGGTAAGTCCAGTAATATTTATGCAGTTACGTACAAATTTAAAGTCTAAAAAATAACGATCACCACTACACATGCATAATATGAATAATTCCGATTTTTTGTGAGTTAGAATTGACTTGAGTGGTACATAAAAACGAACAGAGTCGTAGAGCTAATGCATAGCATATGACGATCGAGAGAATAGAGAGAGAGAGAGAGAAAAGAAAAACTTGAAATATTTTGTTTCCAATTTTTATGTTATGTATTGTTACGTGTTGCCACGTTTTTTGTGCGGTGTGCAACTTAATTATGAGGAGTAACCTTGAGCAGTGTTAGCTGCTGTATGCATGTTTTATTTCAGTTTACTTTATCCGCAACTATGTATTGCCACATTGTTCCAAAATGTTTAATGTTCATCCTAGTAATTAATTTTACACCATTAACGACGAGCAATACTGCCTGAGTACTTATGTTCTTGCACATCATTACACATATTAAGTTTAAAATATATAATGGATAATATACTTACAGCGAGATCAATTCATACAGATATTTATAGATTTATACGTCAAGTATATTACATGCTGGGCTAGTTGGTTTATTATTTTTATGATGAAGTTATGCACACAAAGCAAATGGGTATTAAACGTGAAATAATAATATTCAAGGAATGAATTTTTTTGACATTTTTCGTTTCCCTCCCCCATTTTTTCGCTCTTGGTCCTTCTCGAATTCCGGATACGAATTGCTGTTTCTTTATTTCATTTTTCACTGCAGTAAAATCCATAAACTGTTTTAAACGTCTACCGCAGAACGACACAAAACTTTATTCCCCCTTTTGCCTTTATTGGAAATGTTTTTAACTCTCGAGCATGTATAACATATTATGACTAACATCTCACACAAATAAGAACAAAATCTATATACCTACCTACGGAAAGTTAGTCATCTAAAGTAAATTCTAACTTACTCGTGTCCCTCATCCACATTACCTTTACTCATTCGGATAAAAGCAATTAGCAAGATGTAATGTCTGTCGATTCAACATGTCATATACAGAACATTTTTATCTTTCTTCAGCATCTCTAATATCTTTCACCCTCTCAAATCTGATGCCTGCGCATTTGTCTGCAAAAACTGAAAACCGATTAAGCCCAATTTCATCCTTCCATTTAAGAGGTACTTTCTTTCGCCAACAGGATTAAAATTAAACCTTTCGTACGCAACAGCAATAACAACATTAGCAAATTCGAATTTGACATGCCTACAGTCACCAATATTTTCCAGGGTCTCATAACCACATGAGTCCCGCTAATAAAATTATTGTAAGAAAATGGAAATTCGTCAAATTATAGTTTCATCTGCTGATAAAATGGGTGTACGTGGAATTCGATTGTCCTTTTATTGTTCATTCTACACATATGACATATTACAGCGTGTCGTATGATTAGTGTTAAATTAGATCAACGGAGATACTACTCAGAACTTTGTGAGTAAAATATTTGGCAGTTGCAATTAAATTCACTTTGACCACATTCATAATGCATTAAAATCTCGTTAATACAAATTAGTTTACTATAAACTTTTCCTCATACGTACTGTCCTTCCGCCGCCATGTAATAATGTGTATTAAGAACCATTTTTAGTTCGAACAAAATATGTATATGCTCCACAAGAGTTTAAAAATAAGACTTTACTGTAACATGAAGAGCACATGATAATAAATTGAATTATCATACGTAACTGGTAAATAAAATTTTCTAATCACAAGTAACGAATATAATATGTATAATGTATGTTTAAAAACTAAATATAGCTAATTATTATCAATCAGGGAGTTTGGAACCTCTCTCTCTCTGTCTTTCTAGTCTATATTTATTAACGTCTATTTCATAAATTATTACTACCATGCATACAGTATACAGTGCAGACCTAATTTTAGTGAACCTTCACTTTAGTAAAGAAATTAATATTCAAAAAGTCAGTAGTGAAATGAAACCTGATAAGTGATTTTTAAAATTTATTTGTTCAGTTTTTGACTAACAAAATAGAGGTTTTAGTTTTTTATCCTTATTTTGCAAAGGTGTTTTATATACATATGTAGATAATGATGTTTTCGATTTTGATACGTTTTCTGGAACGGTGTACGTCACTACATACAGCTTGGTTCTACTGCATGAATACACAAAGCCTTCTCTTTCCCATCTCTCTAAAAACTACTCATGTGAAGCATATACAAAAAATTAAAGTTTTAACATTAACACAATACCATTTACTCTAGTCGTGAAAAATTAGATGGATGAGAGAGAAAATCAGATAAAATGTGAGTACTGTATGCATTATGTACATAATATAAAAATAATAGATATAAAGAAAGTATATCTGTGTAATGCAGTATCTGTACTATACTCTTACATGCATACATACTACATACACGCATGTATACAATATACATGTTTGAGCACAAACATGAAAAAAATTGTAGAAAAAACACTTGTGCATATGTAACTATAATAGTATACTTATAGACACATTGTGAAACTCTCAAATTTATGCACTCATACTTGGTTGTCATCCACGTCCCAGCCTGACTCTGACTTGACTTTAATTTACGTTGGTCTCACTATGTATGCTATGCCCAGTATACATTGTACATACAGCAGCAGCTCACCAATCTACGGAGAATAATCTCAAGTTCATTTGGTTATCAAGACACAACTCTCTCTGTGTAAAAATACTAATAATGGTATTGCTTTTCTGTTTATGTCCGCGTGGCTGTGCATACATACAAAGTACAATCAATAATAAAAACATACATTGTCTCTCTCTCTCTCTCTCTCTTTCTCTTAAATTTCGTACATACAGAAATATATACACATTTAAGTGAATAACAGTATAAACAAATCGTAATTGTAGACAAGGAGTAAGTCGATTTTTAAGACAACCAAACGAATATACATGTATAATATAATAATATAACATCGACTATACACATGGAAAATGTAAATACGAAAGCCCACGTATCAGTGCATAGATATAATAACCATTACAAACACAGCATCTGCACTGTGTATATAATATATGTATGTGTTTGTGTGTATATCGTACATGTTTTTGTTATGGGATGCAAGAAGAGGGTGGTGGACCATCCATCTACTGAAAATCCTAACATCAAGTGAAAAAAGGTTCTATTGCTCTATCTCTCTTAATGGTTGCTGCCTATATTACATTATGCACATATACACACATTCATGCATGTAGCTTGGCCCTGCTATATTACATACTTTTGTATGTACATACTGAGAGGTTACAAGAGATCTTCCCTCCACCAGAATGACTATTACACAGACAAAGAAGAATATATTATATTATTACAACGTATGAAAATAATATCGCGGGTGTACTCATTTTACACTCACATCCACGAACATATTGCTGGAAACGACACGTAACCGTTGAAAGTCTCAAACGAATTATCACACACATACGCATACGTGCACAATAAATATAAATATGTTTTAATGTAGGGGTATATATATGCAGTCCTAGTTTCGGAGTAGAAAAGATATCGGGCAATAAGACATGTAACATAAGTCCCATACAAGAGAAGAGGAATAAATGTAAAGTGTACATGTCTACGTTATAATTACTCAAGACTCAAGAAAATTTAAACGACTGACGAGAGAGAGAGAGAGAAGAGCAGAGACGAGAAGACCTTGAAAAGTCCATGCAATCGAAAGGCACAAAATAACATCAACACGTATTAATACCATCTGTATTATTTTGTATATTATGCATGACTTTATGTGCACAATTTATATGAGCAATGCATATATTATGTATACATATATATGCATACATATCGACATTTCTTATACATGCGTAAATGCATATTATATCTTTATGCTCACGTACAGATTTCTATTCCAGTCTCAAAAACACTTTCCTGCTCACTCGAATAAAATACTGTCTCTTACAAGCTGGAGCTTCAAAAACCAATAAGTATGACATTATTATTATTCTTATGTAAGTATAATACGTTATTCTGATAAAAAGTCTGCCTAAATACGTTTGACTCTTTTTATATCTCGCTCGTCTGCTCGCTTTCGCTCTTCTCAAATACAATCAGACAGCAAGATCAATCAATCAAAAATGTAATTACGATATTTTTCCTCCTTTTACAATATTTTACATTACTCCTATTTTAGTCAAATTGTTGCAAAAGTCATGAACAGTTTTCTCAAAATTAATTTAAAAATTGTGTACCAATAGTACACATAATAACTTTCTCACTTTGGTAAAAAAATAGCATAATATGCTAAAATGGAAGAAAACTAAAATGAGTGTACACAATAAAAAGCACCCCGACACAATCATTTTTTGTAATAGCTGAAGTCAAACGGTGTAAATATGTTAGATTAATAAATATGGTAAGTTATGCATGAAGTATATGAAAAATTTTAAAGCGATTCACTGCAGATGTACCGGTCGGTCATGATAGATCAAAACCTTCTCCCTGGAAACAGACTGCTATTTCACAGACTACAGGGTTTGATGTTCTGTGGCCATGGGGTAAGTATATTATATATACTTACAAGCAAAGGGTTTTAGCTTTGTCCTCAGGATCGACCTGAAATTGACAACAATAGTCTGTCTCGGTCTCCTAACACCACTTATGGACA
>JAQIVE010002824.1:0-18589 GCA_034698285.1 Sminthurinus bimaculatus | reverse complement strand
AATATCTCTCATTGGTAAACTTTCAATCGTAGCAGCTTTGTAGTTAAGCACAATAATTGTCGTATGGTTTCCTCTAACATACCAAGACGACTGCCCGTTATCTCACTCCAATCAAAAACTAGAAGCAACTCCTGTTATTTTTTGAACCCCCTACGTAATTATACGCAAATCGCACTGTGCATACAAGTTCTTACCCACAAAGGTTGTATAAGAATGAGGGGCATGGCGTGCACTGCCTTTCCAGCTTCTTGAAAAAGTCTAATGACCAGAGTTATCCGCTTCTTCATTCCAACGGCCACCGTTAAAATTATAAGCTGTACGCATAAGACAAAGAAAGTTGACCAACGTCATCATAATTGTTACATAAAATGAGTGCATAGAGTTTGGCATATATGTACAATACATACAAGACATTTATTACTACACAAACGCAGTTGCGTGTGTATGAACTTTGTGCGTAACAACAGTATCGTAATTTGAGGTGAAAGGAGGTGAAGCATGCAGAATGGAAATATTAAGTGGTTTCCCTTTCTTTTCCGCTTGCTTCCTATCCTATACATCATATGCAGCATTATTATTATTACTGCGTTACGCACAGGAGAAGGAGGAGGTGGAATATTTAATGTCCTCATTTCTTGTGTCCAGCATGCATTGCATACATATGCGTACACAACGGTGTAGTTTTTATTGTGTACGCATATGCGTTATGTGTAACAGAATATTTGAACATGGGCACATGGACAATCGGCAAGAGTATGTACAAAGTGTGTCGATGTCGATACAATATAGGCCACATAAACAATGAATATGAACTCATTAGAAAAGTTTGCGGTTAGAAAACAATAGAGTTTTACCACGGGGGCATATCTCTGTATTCTGTATAAGTAGAATACATACGCAGTGGCTGTCTTTACATAGTATGTTTCTAGCAAAAACCTCATAGTCTATTTCAGTTCCTTCCAGAGTTTGCATTAGTTGTTGGTTCGTTTCATAATAAAATGTGTCTTGTGTGTAGAAAATTATAATGTATGTTTATGAAAAAAGAAAGCTCACTGTTACGACTGTCGCCGTGATGGACCCAACTAGTGTGTAAAACTTTCTGTTCCTGTCCCAGCCAAAGACATGGCCACCATTGGCAGCAGCAGCATTGGGACTGATGCCTCCTCTTTCCTCCTCCTCTTCCTTATCCGTCAATCTCACATAGTAGACCCATAGAAAGGCAGTTCCGCCCATGGCTGAGAAGCAAATTCCGAGAATGACAATCCATATAATCGTTCCAGCTAATGACCGAAGGAGCATTGTCATAAAAATTGCAACACCCAGTGCTATGGCGCACATCCAAAGCAGAACTCCCCATGAGTTTTCGATATCCTCCGAAATTTCCTGCAAAAATAATGAGTACAGTATTTGTTCGCGGTTATATGCAATTAAAAGCTATATAATACAGAATTTACTTTTATATCTTTAGTTTATTTAATTTTGTAGTTTTGCAATGCTGCATAATTTTTGTTTCGGAAACCGGAGGCACTTTATCTACAGCAGTAATAACGTGGCATTAAACCAGTTTGATTGCTTTAAACCTCCTGTAAGAGAACCGACTTATCATGCAAGGCCAAAAATTATTATACACTACTGGATAAAGAACCTTAAACTTGAGAAACGACTTACGGCTAGAATGTCACGCTCTCCTGAGATAAACCGAAGCATTCGCATCTCCGCCACAGCTCCATCCGGCCCTGGATCCTCCTGCGTAATATTGGGCTGGCAACGATTTTGTACAACTTTGCTTTAAGAAAAATAAAACACAGGAAGCAATGTTAAGAAAGATCTGCATGGCATAAAACATTTGATATGAATCAAACACGCATAATAAAAATAGCAAGTGTATACATACAAATCCAGCTTCTTGTTACTATTGCTAAATGCGAATGTAGGTAGCTTACTAGTCTGGAGGACAATTGGGCAGGCATTGTTTTACATAGAAAATTTCCGTGTTTAAAAACTCAGAGGAAAAAGGAAGTTCCATCCGCGCGCGGTAATAAACGTCGTCAGCATACTGAAAAATCTAAGAGATTGCAAAATTTCATCAAGTCGATTAAATTTTTTTCTTCCTGTTTCAAATATGAAACCCTTTTCTAGAAACAGAAAATTTATCATGAAAAATATATGTACATAAGATACATGACAAATACTTACAAGGAATGGAAATTTTGTTTGATCTTGCCCGGAAGCCAAAAATCCCGTTTTGGGAACATTTTGATTTCCGCATATATCACAGTTGGAATCTACTCCATAGATTAGTCGACGGTAGTCACCGTGTATAAAAGCGTAAAAGGCGATTCCACCCTAGAAAATAAATAAATGAAAGTAGAGCATTAGACATTATTCCTTTATTTCCGGTTACACCTTTCCCATCAATTTGACTCAAGATTCTCTTCAATTAAGGCTGAACCATTCGATGTTTGAGAAATTCTTGTGACTTGTATCGTATTAATTGGTTCTACATGCATATACGTTCTGTAGGCTCTACAGGAACTAATTGCTTGAAGCAAACTACAATAAAAATAACGACTCTCATTTCCCTGCACTCATCACGAACTTGTGTTGTGAACTCATTATCACATCCCTTCACCTGTTTTATCACAGTGGAGTTGAGCTGAGAGAATTGGGGAAAAGTCGTCAAACTCTATGAAGGTGTACAGTACGTACATTAGGCATGGACAAACTCAAATGCTGTCTGCTGACAGGGACGAAGGAGACTTGTATAAAAAAGTGGGGAAATTGTGTGTACATAATATGAGATGAGAGAAAGAGATGGAGAAGGAAGAAGAGAACGCGTGTGTACGTACATGTACTAGGTACACATAACATTTTGAATAATAATTTCCCAGGACATATTGATTTATGATTATTTACATTACATTCAGAGTGCGACATATACAGAGATCCAGAATCATTTATTACCTCTCCTTCTCTTCCTCCGTCTTCTTCTTGTTCTTCTCGCTCTCTTTCGACATACGGATATGTAAAGGAGGAAAAGGGAGACAGAAAAAAACTTAGCGAGCCCGACAACATGTGATGAGAAGAGAGAGAGAGAGAAAAAACGTATGCATGCACGTAGATGACATTAGCTACAAATTACGAACAAATTCATCGATCAAACGAGTAAACATTCAACATCAGTTTGAGCTACACTATATAGAAGAGTCACAGCAATATAGAGCATTGGTGTTGGGTAAGTATGTTATATTATAGACATGGACAGGACCTGGATAGAATACAAAAAAAACGTTAGGGCAAGAGATTCGCTCTCTGGCTAAACGGTTCTCTTTTCCGGATCCTCAAGTTTTTGACATACCTTACAACAATACCCATGAAATACATGTGTTCTATGTATGACTGGCTCTCTGAGGACAGGCATCGATGCATGTATAATGTACAACGTACAATTAAGGCTAAAAGCAGCTGACAAGTGAGTTGGATAGGGAAAACTCAAAATTTTCGTTAGCTCATACATATCCCTTGATAGCCATTGACCATTAATATGATATGGGCCCTAATGACTATCATAACTGCATTTTACATATATGTGTCAAGTCACCGTGTTTGTAAATATCAGTGTTCCAAAATAAACATTTGGTTTTTATCCTTTTTGCGATTGTACGATTATAATTATTATTCTTGTTCTTATTATAAGGCACTTTTTATGATTTTCAACAATTTTTTGCGGAAAATGATGTTTGTACGTCTGTAAAAGATACTGAGTATGGAGTGCCTATCTAAATGATATTTTTTGCGGGTAAGTATATGCCATAGCATAATAATATATGTAGCCACATATTATGTTATGCATACTGTGTATGCAAGATATTATGTATGATAATATGATGCTTACCATAGCCGTGGAAAATGAGACGAACAGAAGTAAGCAGAAAACATCTCGACATTTTCTCCGCTTCTTGAAGGGATTTTGTAAGTCGGTATTGTTGTTGGCTGCATCTTCATTTCTGGGACGAATATCCAGTTCTGAGTCAATTGATTCAATCGAGTTACTTGAGCCGACCTGCGGAAAAAATGGAAGCAAAAATTAGATATAGTCATACGGGTATTATTTTGATGCAGAAAATTTTCGAGGGGTACAATTTATAAGTAGAATATTACGGCTTCAAGACACAAGCATTGTCAAAAGGTGTAGACCAAAAACTTAAAATTCCGTATTGATGACACTATAGTGAGAGCTTCCGATTTTAGCATGCAAACTATGTTGAAAAATCAAGTCAATACAATAAATGCATCAGGAATCAGATTTGATGCTTTAACATTATATACATATGGTTCAGCTTTCGGAGAAGGACTCAAGCAAACAAAGTACAGAAAAACCCCAACTTTTTTCTTTTACAGTGTCAATACACGACAATTCTGGGCCATAGGTTTTCACGGTACGTTTAAGAACTTGAGAAACCGATAGCATACACCTACATACATAGTAAGAAAACATTCCTGCAGTTTTTCTCCCTCTTTTCTGTACAAGATTTGATCCAGTTTAGACAAGTTGTGTTAGTGCAGACAAAAAGTGTCTCCCTTGTGGGAGACAGGACACATCAAATGGCCTAACATATTTGAAATTATTACCCTTAAAAAATTATACACTAATCTAATTAAACTGAAATATTGGTAGGAAGTTGAACTGCACAATTCAAAATGACGACTGCAGAATCGACATTTGATGACTATATTTTACTTCCTTTTAACTGGATTATTCAACACAAATGATTACACACATGCATACATAGATGATTCATGTAAACGATATCTATATAATTTAGTTTTCACTTACAAATGACTTATCATGGACACGTTGTCGTTCACAGCAGCAGCAGTGAAATCCCATATAAATGCCTTTTGATAATATGAAAATTTGTGACGATCACAATTTTACACTTTTAAACTAACTTCAGGTCACGATATAGAACAAAAAGGAGAGAAAAAATTTACTAGTAACTTCCTCCTCATTTTACATTGATCCGGAATGCTGAAGCAAATGACCTAGGTTTTTATAATGACTATGAAATTCCAAACCTTTGCACAATAATGTGATGTTTCGTACATTGTTTTTATACTTGTCACTACCACAAAGTTCCATAATCCTGGATGCCTGAATTGCACAGCACAATATCATGGATATTCTATGTATGGTTAGACTCCAGACTGAGGGTTGTTGGAATCGCCAACGTCCCACGACTACTGAACAAGAACAACCTATGACTCCCATTCATTCATTTACTAACGTTATTATGAGGAATGAGAAGGACGGATACGGATTATACTTGTGTCCATGTCCATGTGCTTTTTGCTCTATAGCCTACGCGACACACTTGGAGCATTACACAGACGATATACATAGGAGAAAGCAGAAACCCTGCCTCGTGTTTTTCTCGCCGTCTCTCTCTCTCTCTCTCTCTCTCTCTCTCTCTGTCTCTGTCTCTCCTTTTCCCTCTCTCGCACTATTTACTTTTATAGCAAGGTTGAGACTTCCCTTTATTCTTTTACCGTCAACACAGAAATACATGAATATGCATTGTATTGCTTGTATGCTTATGAAGCATATGTGTATGGATTTAAGATATAACCATGCAAAGTCATGTAGCCTTTTTCTTATTGGTTTCAGATTTCGAGATTCTTTTTATTATCCGTTTTCAACATAGACAAGTACATGTATTATAGTATGCATTGTTTAATGCCTCTCTTCCTCATTCTTTTCCGTATTTTACGATCCAGAGAGAGAAATGCTTACAATTAGTGGGACGGAAACAAAAACGAACAAAAATCAGCAAAGAACATGCTTTCCTATAATATTTTATGTACAAAGTACATATTATATATTGCTTAAGCATTTTCAGAACACCAGCCAAACTTCCTTTTCCTTGCGTCTTATGCTTGTCTTGTTAGTGTTGTTTGGTTTGTTCGTTTTCCTTTCACATTTGTATGCATGTATGTACAATGTACATTATGTTATTGGTTCATATTTATTTAGGAGAGCGTCAACAGAGAAGCCATTTAGAAAATTGCATAGCGATCGACTTTATGTAGAAGGCATGAATTATGAATATAATATGAGATGAATACATTCATATTCATATTCGTATAGTATTCATCATTTATCATATTGTAGTCCCATTCATATGTATGTTTGAGATTTTTGTCTAACATCTATTTACATCCCTCGGCTCGGTTTACTTTCCTTTCCTCCACCTTTTGCCTTTTACATGGAGGAAGAGTCCAGGAAGAAGTTGCTTGGAGAAAGTGAAAGTTTGTTTGTCCATCTCGGTTCATTGAATCCTTCCCATTTTTGGCCCATTTTCCCACTTGCACACTCACACACAAAACCAATCCCTTTACCTAGTGCACTTCAGACTCGTTTTTTTTCAAATATCTAAAGTACACACTGCAGATATACATATTTAGGTTGACTTTTGAAAGGGCGTTAAACTTGTTACATTACTATAATTATGTAGTTCAACTTCAATTTCTAACTATATGCTTATACTGTGAGATAGTCATATAATGAATATCGTATTTATTTTATACTTGGAGCATTAAAATGTTGTGTTTAACTATATAACATGTATTTTTTGTAGTTCAGAATTTAGAACTAAGCGACAACAATTTATTATTGAGGCATTCGTGCTTCCTTTGCACGGTGGGACGGATTTTTGATGAGCACCAAAGTTTGAATCAATGAATGTCTGGACAAAAGCAGGGACTAATGAACTCAAATGTAGGTAATCTGAAAATGTGGGGATTTTGTGAATGATTGTGTCTAACATAATATAATGTGTACAATGTACAATGTACAAGTATATGTAGGAGAAGGGTGAGAAAACTGGAAGGGAAAACAACAAATTTCGTGTTTGTGTATACATACATATGTACGCGCAAACTGCAAACAAAGGTGATAGAATGAATACAAAGCGAACAAACACAAGTCACCTGTGGTGTTCTTTCTTTGTCACTTGTTCTCTTTCTCCTTCTCTCTCTCACTCCGTCTTTCAGACTGCTTCGCCCTACTTTTTTGTCTAAGGTACCTTCCCGATGAAACTGATTTATGTTTTTAGTTCATCCATTGATCTTTTCAGGGGAAAACTTTATTGTTTTGTGTGTGCTCGTGGGTGGTGGAGAAATAGGAAGCAATTTTATGCAGAACATGAAAAGATTGTCGTTGTACCTATGGTGTATACAACATCGTATTGGTAGCATGTAATTCGAGTCTTTGTACTTTTGTGTGCTATCAAGCACCTTTTGCTTTCACTTTTGAGTGTTATTATAGATAAATTCTATACTTTTATGTACTGCACGTATGTAGTGTACATCCCACTCGGTGTGTAATATTTTGTATACAGGCGTCTTCTTCTCGTCTTTCAGTCGCTGTCTACCAATATTATATTATTATTACTATTTCTTGTTTTATTTACTTAGTCAGCGCTCAACGCACTTTTGAGAACAAACGGCAAACAGAAGGGCCGTGATCGTACTTGGTTTTTGATACATTCAGGAAGAACACATATTATGTATGTATATTCGCGACTCGGTGCTTGATTTCTCAATATTTTTAATGTTTACATAGACCGCCTTTCTCGGAAAGAAGGAAGACATTAGACAACTATTTTTGCAAATATTTTAAGTATTTGAGTAGGTTTTGGCGACAAACGTTTTCCTTCATATAAAAACTACAATGTGACGATTTTATTTTTTGCAATTTCTCTTGCTGCATTTTTTTGCACAGGTCATGTTTTTTAACATCCTATACTGCCTTAGATCCTCAAATTTAAATAAATGTGTGTATTTATGTGTGTTATGCAAAACTTGAATGGATATTAAATATAAGTTAAAAACTACAAAGCTATACAGTGTACAGTCAGCATTTTAGTGTATATTGTATAACTATTTATTTTGCAGTAATTTATACCCAATTATTGTTGGTGTTTCGGCGGTGCTGGAGGTTTTCGATGGCTGCTCGCTTCTTCTTCATTTTCATACTCTTCACTTGTCACTTTTGAACCTTTTATTTATGACGATCAAACGTCTCCCAAAATATCTATGTAGTTATGCTTCACCATGGACTGTCACATCACACAAATAATAAAAGCTATAAATCCAGTTCGTCTTGTAGAGGGGTTGCTTTGGAATTTGAGGAATGTCTGTTTTATCCATTATCGAAGAAAATGTGACTATTATAAACATAAACTGTACAGTATAATATAAATGTACATAACATGCATACATAACATACTGTGGAGGCACTTCCGTGAGAAATTGATGGTTGACTTGATTTTTTGGCGTAATAATCTTATTACACAGACAAAGTAGGCATTCGTCTAAATGGGAGTGTTATATGTTCTGCGGTTGAACTCATTAATTCTCTTGACAAAATTCCTCAGAAATCTCGGTATGGTATAATATATTACGCATGTATATAGTATAATCGCATGTACATACTTCGTTCGTTGTGTGTAGGAGAATAGCCGTAGAGACGAGGAAGATGACTTTTAAAAATATTTGCATAAATCTCTCACGCTTTTACAAAATTTACGACGGAGATTCGACGTCTCTTGTGTACATAGTACATATTATGTACATGCGCTATACTACGTAAATATATAATAATACACAATTTAATACAATCATATCATATGAGGTGGGCCTATCTAATGATGGATAAAAAATACCAGAGTATTTCCGTATGTACCCACAATGATCACTACATGTTGCATATCCGTATTAAATTTTTACGGATGTTGACTAAAAACGGACATGGGGTACAACAACTCGAGTGTTATTCTTTTTATTCCGTTATTCCTTCTGAAGTGTGAGATTTTTCATACCATCGAGTTTAAAATTTCTAGTAATAGTAATTGATTTGTACATATTATATATTGACTATGGATACGGAATAATCGTAATATTCATGGGTGATAGAATGAATTTGAATTGAATGCTTCTGTGTACTGTGTATTTATGTAGTGTGTATGTATTTGCGTGTACACAAAGAGGTGGAAGAACATAAAACAGTCATATATTTTATACGCTCTGTATGTACAGGGAATATGTGTGTGACGAAAAATTGGCACTAATGAAAACAGGCGTTATACATTATAGAACGCTACATGCCGGTGTTTTGGCTTCACTGTTCATGCTGAATCCTGAACTGAGTGTTATTCACTTACAATTGTACTTACAATATGATATGCACAACTTCCATGTAGAAATTTGTATGTGTTATGCGGTTCCTTCCTCTTCGGATCTCAACTTGGATCTAGCTTCTATATTAGCAGTATCGCTCCTTTAAAATGCAGTTGGTTGTCTCTTCCTTTTCATGTAACATGGAAATCCGTGGAACTTGCATCAATTTTCGGTGTAAAATTTGTACTCAGATTATACAATATGCATACTGTATAGGTGAGAGTTTTTTTTACATATTCCCATGCTGTATACATATATTAGATGATCAATTCCTCAAGTCGCCACCAAAAAAAGAACAAGTTAGGGGAAAAGTATCAGGATTTCTGATGTCGTAAGTGCACATCCCCATCACCATTATATACATATACATGCATATAAAATACAGATCCACTATTATTTTAGCTCTTCTATCTTGTGTCTCATGACATGAAAAAGGAGGAAAGAGTACAAAACGCTGTTTTAGTTTTAGCACTCGGATAATATGTAATATAGGCACTAATCTGTATAAAGTTGTATCAATATCATGGATTTAACTGTTGTCCTGAGGATATTAGAGAGAATCATCACACCACGTCCCATTCCATTTTCCATCCCATCACATTTACATCACTGATTGACGAGTCAGACAATTCTGAGCATTTTCGAGCCTCGATGCAAACGCCAACACACATCACCCTGAGCTGGGCCAAGCTCACACTCAGCGTTTAAAAACTAGATGACAAACACAAACACAAACCTAATGCATATGCACACACGAGTAAATAATAATAAAAACGTAAATATTTAGGATGTAATGAAACATCAAAAACTCGAGACACTTTTAAAATGTTGCACTGCACATCGTTTCATGTACATACAGAGGAGACGTCATAAAATTTGTAACTTTTTTAAATAAATTGTACAAAAAATTCCCAGCAACTTGATAAAGTTTTGTCATCAAAAGAGAAGATGATTAGAAATTCCACAGTCGCTGTACATGTATTTGTATGTATTTATATAGTATATACTTTATACATATAAATGATTTGAACACTCTCGGTGTTACAGATGCAAATATGTGTGTATACTTGTGTGTGTTGGTATGAAATTCGGGAGACGTTTCATAAAGATAAATTTTTATAGCACAGTAACTTTAGTTTCAACTGTAGGAGAGAGAGCCGTCGATAAAAAATTACTGAGCACATGTACTGTACAGAACCTTACACATTGCACACACATCTCCTGTGCAAACCTTATATATACAATCTACGTACACACAACACACTTACAAAAACAAATACACACACTGCACTCTTTACTTCTTGGGTTTAGATTTGTTCATGGGAAATACGAAATACACAAATAATTATGTATTTTTCCTGGGTTTCTAGTTTGTACATAAAGGTACACTGTATCGAATTATGTGCATGTATAAAAAGTTTACTTCGGCGACTTGAAAGAGTAATTTTCGTACCAAGTTTTGTTCAAACGAAGGTGAGTTTGAGTACACAAATACGTACAGTGGAATACTGGATGGAGTGTATCAAGTCCGCAGTCAAGAAGTTGAGTTGACATTGAAAAAATTATCGAAAACGGCTGCAATAAAACTTTATAAGAAACTAAAACTAAAACCAAACCTAAGAGGAAGATAACCTGACATTTTTGACGGTCGGTCGTGTAATAGTGTAATACTTTTATATTTGTGTTTGTACCCAGTAGATATGTACAATATACATAGGAGGAAGTTTGAATCACCAACACAAAGAAGAGAGACGACAGACGATGCAGTTTTTATGTACGAATTTCCATTTTGTACTTTGCATTGTACACCTTCAACTTGATGTTTATTGCATGGGTCTGAAATTGCACACATACATATACCATTCTACATATTTGCACTCACTCCCACTAACAAATCTTTAGTTGATTGTTCTTTGTTCTACTTGCTTGGTTGCAGAAAGAGGCTTGGAGCAGCATGTACGACCTCAAACTTCATACCTTTGTCAAGGATACACTACACACGATCCATCCTATGCAGTACATACATACATTCACAATTTGTGTACTACGTACACGCTTCAGCAAATCTAAATCTGTTTTCCTTTTAGAGACACGTCAACTGAACTCAACAGCAACATCAACAACAGAAATTATTAACCCCCTTTAGATTATGCATCTACGTGTATGTAGATACATTACGCTTCCTACTCATGTAAATACTTACTTACATACAGTATATAATGCCTAGAATGTACGTATGGAGATTGAAGAGATATAGAACTTTATTTTTATTCATTTTAGGATTCGATGGCAGTATACAGAAAACAGTACACAGGTATGTTTATAAGCAATGTGTACAAAATTAAAGCAATGGAAAACTTCCTTTCGCTATATCTGTTCATCTCTATATATTTATGTGTATATTATATTATATGTACATTCATACCATTTAAAGCCCAGTCTGTACTGTAGTTCATGTCGCATGTCGCATGCAAAATTAGCAAGTTATTTTGCACTAGCATATTATGCATTTGTCGTCATTTTAACGTTTAAATATAATTACATATATATAGGAAAGTCATTGGCACCTTGTAAAATATTTTGAAAAAGAATCCTTTGCAAGATGCATGAGCTTTAAATTTTCAAAATTTTGATGACAAATTGTGTCGAAAGAATGGAAAGGAAATGTTTATGGGTAAGATTAAAATCCACACCTATAATACATACATCATGCATACATAGATGAGGCAGACATAAATGCGGGCTTATGATTGGTAGAAAAGGAGGAGGAATGTATGTATAATATGAAGATACACACCATTTTTATTTTTATTTTAATAAAAGTACAAATCGATGAAAAACAAAAGTCAAAATAAACCATAACGTTTTGCTGTAACTCCAAGGGGTTAGCGATGTATTTATTTATTTCAAAGTTAAAGGTCTCAAATCGGTGTAGTCTGTCGCCGGCAATTTGTTGAAAACAAATTTTTGCAGTATTTATGTACACACACATGATGATGACGACGATGATATGTGGTAAGTGGTAAGTTTCTGGTGTAAAAAAAGTCGGGACTCGGTGGCGGTATGTAAAGTATATAGAAAGAAATCGCTGTCTCAGGCCCCGGTATTGACTACATCGACTGATAGTCGTTGTTGTTGTTGTCGGAGCAAGCACATACTTATACATTATATGTTTATACATACATACAAGTACATATATCTACATGTGACTACATCGTATTGACTTGGTCCTTGAATTTTTTTAATATTGTCCATCAATGTCACGCAATAAGTGATTTACTGGAGGATCAGTCAAATAAAATTGCCATTGGGCGCTGCCAAGTTTTCCGGATAGAAATCCAATATTTTTATTTGTTGTGAACAATTAATGTCAACTCTTGGGGGGTTTTTTAGCCAGGAAATATCTTTACCAGATTAGAGTTTCTTTAAGTTTATAATTCCATTTATAATATCATTACTTACATACACGTATCCGATACTTAAAACATAGTACGTATATTACAAGCCAAAAGAAAAAATTGAAAAAAAGTCATTTCAAAGTTAACCTTCTGTGAGTATTTAATGTAGATCTAGGATTCAATCTGATTTTTATTATGTATTTTGTATACGTACTATGATCGTCGATACGAATATGCGAATGTAGGGTTTACATTAGGTACACATCAGAACACTGTGTATGTATTTACAATTAATATCAATACGTAAAATACGACTACGCACAATTAAATTGACTTTAAAAGTTTCTCAGGAATGGATGAAGAGCGGAGTAAATATAGTTTTTACATTGAGTATGAATGCACCCAATGTACAAAGTTAGGGCAAACTTTATACAATAGAGAATAGAGAGATATAGATTTTCCCATGACAATTTTTGCAAACAAAAATCTAAATCCCCAGAAATATTTACACAGAAAAAGCTTACATTGTTCATTGGTTGCAGTCCTAGTATATTGCCTGTTTTGCTTCATTTTTTATCTGCGTTCAAAATTTAATAGCATTGATACACACTTATTTACCTACATTGAAGCACATATTGTATTTCTGGCAAATCGAAGGACAAACGGCGAAAAAGATCAAACTAAAAGTTTTCTATTGTGCTAAAACGAAAACCTATACGTTGTAAGTTGCAAATATTGAATTTTAATATGCATGCGTATGTGTATGTGTTAAAGAAAAACTTTTATTTTTAGCTCGAGTAAATTAAATTCATTTGGACATTTCTGTAGTAAATAAATTGTAAAATTTACGGAGATTCTTCTTCTCTGTTTCTCTTTCTCTCTCTCTTTGGCTATTGTAAATTTTAGGAATTCAAGATAACCATCATAATACTGATATGCATAGTTAGGACGTACCATGTACCATCTGTACATAAACTGTGCAGCTACAAGCTGAGAGTATCTGACTTTATCTTTTTATTTTTCGCAGATATCAGAGGTAGGAAGACGTTTTTTGGCATATCGACGGTGTTAGCTAGTAGTTTATCACACCAAGAAGCTTTACAACGTGCATACTTACTGCTTGAACCATTTCTTTCGTTTGTTGAAAATATCTTTGCTCAAAAATGCCACGTCAAGTCGGGAGAAGGCAGAAGAATAGTTGATGGTATTACTTACATGTTTTATAGAGATATTGTTTGAAAAATTCCAACTTTATGGCAAGTATAAAAAAAATTACAATAACTGCACCTGGCTAAAAATGATCACTGTTGTAACTCTACAAAAAATTGTTTTTCTATAATTTTTCTTGAAATATCGAATTGCGGCTCTGTAAAATGTGCAGTTCCAAATTCGTTATAACCATTGAACACATGACCCCTTTTCTTTTTGTTTCAAACGGAACGTAATATCCAAACATCAAATAAAAATTTCATCCACATTATATACACACATACACATGTATTAATACAGTGGTAAATGAGAGAAAGTAGTATTTTGGATTGCTTTGTATGTATGTAGATCCTTTCTCCTTTTTATGACAGCATCACGACGGTACAAACTTGAACTTCTATGCATTCGTCAAGTTCAAGTTGTTACTGCTGTTGATACTGTTGCTGGCCATGAATCTTGAAAATAAAAAGAATTGCAAATTTAATTGTTACTCCACTTACCATCAACAATAATTTTCACAACATTGCAAAATATGTTGCAGGCTTCAAAAGCACACAGCAAAATGAACCTCAAAACAGATTCAAAATAGTGTAAAACAGTGCAGATTCAAAATCAAATCCAATCGAAATGTGTGTGGCATAACAAAACATAACTATACTGGTTATGTTTATCACAAACGAGAAAATGTTGAGACATTTACAATAGTGTATGCAGATGTTTTATGATGAGTACAATCATAATTTTTTAATAAGAAACGGTATTAGCGAAAATTCCAAACAACTTTTCAACGTTGCCCAAATGTATATATGTATATTTTTACTTGCAACTTTTATTTTACATTTAATACACAGAATAACATTGACGTCGACTTTGCAAAATTCTCAGCCGAAAATACTTTTTCATATGTACTTCTTCTTACGTTTTCTCCTTCTCATTTAAAGTTGAAATGAGCCTTGTTGAGTAATGCCATGGTGTTTTGTAGCTAGATCTTCCATGTACTTATGTCTCTACATAAATGCTGACGTGATTATTAGTAAAGTGCTACTTACACCTCTGTGCTTTTAGTGTAATATGTACAATGTACACTGTACATTTACAAGAAACATGTAAGATCAAACTTGAATATTATGCACGTAATGGCAAGTTTATTGTATTTATAACAAAAAACACAGCATGAATTTATGTGTAGAAATCTCTCGCCGCTAAATTCTAAATCCTTAATTCTCTCGTCCTACGTCAATATTATTCAATCTCATCATGAAAAAATGCAAGTATTTTACATACACACCCATATTCATGCAAATGCTCTAATTATTATGTTTCTATTTATTAACCTGTAAGCATATCAGCACGCTTCTTCGTACACGCCGGTATTTATTTTATGCCTACGACCACACAAAGAATTGTGGAGACAATACAAAGTTGGCTTTCTCTCCCATCTGTAACGCTGGTGTGTGTGTGTGTGTGTGAGTCACGGCCAAGTTTCATTTGAAAGTATTTGTGGATTGTGATCGTGATAATGTGCACTTCATTGTATGGAGATGTATGAGAGAATGAGAGAAGACAGCGATTACATGTGAATTCTGTCGGAAATTGAAAGTATAATGCCGAATGTACGTACATCGTACATATTACGGGAGATCACTAGTACGTCAGCCAATTTTTCAATTATAATGAGGCAAAGCACGCACGCATTGTATACATACATGTATACTCCAAGCTCGGAGGAAGCATGAAAGTTCGCAAGAAATAGAAGATTTTGAGCAAACTCAAACATGTATGAATGTACAGAACTGTATGAACTGTTTTTTGTACGTTCCGAGTTTGAGTATTTATAGCGAGTGTTTAAGACTCAATTAGAAGACCCAAGTAACTATATTGCTTTCATACTCAATTAGATGATACATTAAAAGTACATTAACTAAAACACCATTTTAATTGCTCAAATTATACTTATGAATGTGGAGGGTGTAAAGTGTAAATGCATTGAGACGCACTCATTTACATACATATAAATATGTACAATACACTTTTATACACATTATACATATACATATACATATACACACATGTCTGAGCAAAGAGCTGTTTATTTCGGAGAAAGAGTTATTGCGGTCCTTAATTTTCGGAGATAAAAAGCTTTTTTAACAACTATGAACTATACATAGTTTCGTCATGCGGCTCCACACTCTGCTTATACATTTACTTTACTTGCATGAATTGATTTTTTTCCAGCAGTTTTCAAAAATAGACGAGCATTTTATGAACACGGATAATGCCATACTAATGTTGGCGATAGGAATTAAAATGGTGATATTGAACTAAAAGGTATACACTCCACGTTCAGTTTTCAGTAAATCTGCAGAATTCTTCTTGAAAGGAAGCATAAACCTTACAATTTACTTTTACCTGTACCGCATTTCCTAATCCCCCCGGGATGAAAATCCAATCTCAAGGCTCAAGTTTACTTAGAATGATGTATTTAAAGTCTGAGATATAACTAATGCTCTTAAGAAAATTCGTCATAGTATTTATGTCAAGCTATGATAATATAGTGTACAGGGTACATATACATATACATGTAAAGTGCATACATTGTAATCATTGTTGGTATTTTTATTAGCAAGTAGGAAAGTTTCGTCCTTTTGGACACCTTCCATAAATCCTTCCCTCTAAAATGCGAGGGAAAATGTATACAATTTTATTAAGGAGTCATTCATGGTTTACGAAATGTGGTTAAGTGCATTTTTACTAGAACGAGGGTTACAATCATAATAATCGTTATATAGGTACGTAACATATTATAGTTATGCGTTATGCGACAACATTTGGATTTGATTTCAAACGCTACATGCTACATGCACTCGGAAGGTACTGCCATTCTTATACCTTATACTACATTTCTATAACTAGTTTTCTATTATTACTTGAATAATATTTTACGCTGTGTTATAAATACGAGAAATGCATAAACAAAAAGAATGTAGACGTGTACTTTTTATTTCCTTGAAGTCACCTACACTTGCACTACGAAGAATTCTATCTATGCTTTATTCCTGTGTATCTGTAATCTGTACTCTGTACCTACTGCCTACTGCCATAACATTTTTATTCGATTTGAACATAATTTAGTTTGAAAAATTCACAAATAGTTGCCTACATGTGTAATGTGTATACTTGGATTATTCACTTTGCACAATTAAAAAGTAATTCTTATTAAGAACATGTGTGTCAAGACTAATTTGCATATTTTGCTAGCTCAGCAATAAACGTTTTCTCCATTTCTCTTCAAGTTGTATTACATACATAGTTTGGTGTTGTGTTTATTTAAAGACGACACAAAAGATTGCCCAGTTAATGGTAAGGAGGATCCCGATCAATTGTACCTATTTAGATACATTACAAACAAAATTCTAGGAGTTAACTATTGGCGATGACAGAAATTTTAAATATACCTACTAAAAATCATTCTTTGACAAAGAATCATCGCCGTTTCTTTTTGGGCTTTTGTGTCAAATGCTTAAAAGGAGTTGGAAAAAGACGTTCATAAACCATGGAAACTATACATTATACATTACTTTGGCCTACCGTAACTTTAGAGATTTCGCAGTTTCACAGGAATAAAATGCAACGTAAACAAATCTTTGGTACATACTACTATATATATAAGTCTCTCTGGCTCCCATTGCTACAGCGGTATTAAAGGATTTAAATGTTGATGATGTTTACATAACTTGTGAAGGTATTCACAAACAAATTAATTTGAATCAGAACAACAGCGTGAGAGCACAAAGAAAGTATCGTAACAATTCATGACCATTATCATTACCTACTAAGTATCATCGTCTTCGATAATTGTCTGAAAAATGTAATGTTAGGCACATTATAAATGCTGTATGCATCCTATTTTCTTATGCTTTTATCCTACATGAGAATGATTGAGCTATACCATCTGCATGTAAAATATTTATATTATAAACTATATACATAATACATACATATAATATCATGAATGGTGTGTATGCCAATTTAAATTCCGAGTTTTAGATCCAAAGTCAGTGAATCGAATGGATTTGCATTGAGAATTTCAACTCCTAAGCATTTGCAAACTACATCAAACATGTTTGTTTCACATTGTATGGTATGTAAGATCATTTTACACCTACCTAAGTATACGTACATTTTCATACTTTATACATACATGCATACATATTATATAACTTTATGACTATTATACTTGTACATTGTACATACTCAAGTTGAAATCGAGGGAGCATAAAAAGAAAGTAAAATGAGCTGGACGAATCCGAATTCCTCCGACTCCTTTCTCCTTTCAGCGTCTAGAATGAATGCTCCAAAGACTATTTTGTCTAGAACATGACGCGACACACACAAATACACTTGAGACAAGCCAATTCACAAGAGGGCCATTATGCAATAAACTTATACTCTTCGTACATATACTCCAAATTTTACAATCCTCCTGGTTTTCTGGATGACGGGTTGGTCTAATTCTGACAGCCTATGTATTAACAAATATACCTACTTCAAAATGAGGGAGAGAAAAAGGAGAAAGGGAGAATCACTTTATTTTACAATTATTTTGGCAGGCTCAATTCAATTGACAATGAAAAGACTTCAAATTCCAACGTATGCATGTATGTGTATTAGAGAAGAGCGCGGGACGGCTTTTGCCATCCCGTACCGTCCCGGTACCGGACGTCCCTCATCCCGTCCCATCC
>JAQIVE010002823.1:0-18597 GCA_034698285.1 Sminthurinus bimaculatus | reverse complement strand
AGGAAGTTGTTGATAAATATGGAATTTCATGGGTTGTGTCTGGTGGAAATCATGGACCTGCTTTGTCAACAGTAGGAACTCCCCCATGGACTCTTGTGAATACCCTAATAGGAGTAGGCGCATATGTCAGTCCTGAAATGATGACAGCTGAATATTCTCTAAGGGAAAAACTTCCAGGAATGCCGTATACATGGAGCAGTAGAGGACCTACCCCCGATGGTGACTTGGGCATTAATGTTTGTGCCCCAGGCGGGGCCATAACCTCCGTCCCTGGTTTTACCTTACGCTCGGCTCAACTTATGAATGGAACGAGGTTAGCTGATTAGCTGATTAAAAATTCATTACTTTAGTGCCAACACATAATATCTTTTTTATTATATATCATTACGATATTTATTTGGTTCTCTGTTTTTATCCATGTTAAATTATAGTATGGCTGCTCCTCATGTCACGGGTGTTATTGCCTTGTTGCTCTGTGGTAGTATGGCAAGGAAATTTGATTGGTCACCGTTTAGTGTAAAGAAAGCTCTCATGAATTCAGCAACATTCTTACCAAAAGTTGAATCGTTTGCCCAAGGAAGTGGGCTTGTTCAAGTAGAAAAGGCATTTAACTTACTAGGTAAACGATAATAATTTAAAAACATTCATCTAAAATTTATTTTATAGGCATCATCGCTCATAAATTTACTGAACGCTTCCATAATAAATGTTATCATTTGAGGGTCATCATTTTTTGGGTATGCGAAACATGGTAATTACTGTATTGTGCTGAATTTTGTTTTTACAGAAACGTACTCAAAATGTATTGAGCGTGATGTTCGCTTTAATATATCTGTGACCTCGTCGGGATTGCAGACGGGATGGCCATTAAAAGGAATTTATATTAGAGATCCGCAAATACATACTGCAAAAGAATATGTTGTTTCCGTTGATCCTGTTTTCTTCAAAGATGATACGATAGAACCAGAAAAGAAAATAGATTTTCGAATGAACTTGTTATTAGTTGGTACGGTACCATGGATTCAAGTTCCCAAATACTTTGATTTGGCTAATATGCAACGGTCTTTCAATGTTAAAGTTCAACCGGAAGGACTTCCAGCTGGTGCTCATTATGCCAGGTATCTTAATTTATTTCACTTGAAAAACAATATAATGTACAAAAGTTTTAAAACTTATATTTTAAGCCATTGGGTAAAAATAAACGTGGACATAGACATTATGTATTGCATAGAATTGTTATTTACCTCTTATTGTTTTTTGTTTTTGTAATAGAGTTGATGCGTTTGATGTAAACAATATTTCAAAAGGCCCAGTATTTTGTGTCGATGTAACCGTCATTAAGGCTCAACAAGCTTTAACCGCACCCTATTTTAGACCGACAGTAGAGGTAAAACAGGTTATTTTTATTCAACCGTTTCAACCAAAGAAACTAAACTAAAAACTTAATAGTTGTAAAGTATACAAAAAGAAAACCAATTTTTGTGTTTTAATTTCCCAGTTTCCAAATGTCGTTTACTCTCCTGGAGATATTCAACGGTATTTTATATCAACGCCAAAAGGAGCTTCATGGGCAAGTATGTTATTTTACGATTATAGTATCTCAATTATTATGCCATAATACTGTAGTTTGTGATATTACTTATTATTTGGTTGAATATCATTATTAGTGCTGGATGGTGTTTTTTTTACATTGTTTGGTGTCTTGTTTGTTTTTTTTCCTTCGCAGCTCTCAATTTAAAGTTATTGAGTGGACAAAGTTCAAGTCGTTTTGTAATACATTCAATGTGTTTACATGCTGGACATAGTTGTATAACAGAAGAGTTTTATAAAATGATTAACCTTCAACCCCAAGAAGAGACAAATTTGGCGTTTTCAGTTACAGAAAATTATGTACTCGAATTAGTTATTGCAAGGTGGTGGGGAGAACCAAGTGAGCACGCTACTTTGTCGGCTGTTTTATCGTTCAGAAGTGTTACTGTAAATAAGCAGGAACTGGTCATGTCAGCAGGCGATGCATATAGGTATATACATGTTATAATAGTTACAAAAACAGATAATGCAGCTACTCATTAGTTTGTATACTTTAGTGTGTGTATGCAATTAGTTGATAAAAAAAAATTTATACTTATCTTCCTTTTGTTTACGTTTACAGCAAATTATTGGTTACGAATTCATTTTCTACTGAAGAAATTTGCCCAGCTGTCACATTAAAACATCAAGTGCAACTTCTTCGGCCAACTGATGTAAAGTTGAGCGCTTTGTCTGACCCACGAGATGTAATCCCAGAACATAGAGTAATATATGAACTAGTTTCTACTTACAACTTTTCCCTCTCTCGAGCAACAGAGATCACTGTCAATTGGTAAAATAGATGATATTTTGCAATAGCTATAGTTTATCATCATTTACAAATTGTTTATGTATTAAATGAAATTAATCATAAACATTTCGACTAAAATGTAATTTTGAATCTTTTTTTCTTTTTGAATGTAGTTCGCTTCTTAGTGACACCTTGTATGAATGTGAATATGAGTCGCAGTTATGGATGTTATTTGATTCAAACAAACGTTATCTCAACTCTGGCGATGCATACCCTTCAAAAGTTAGTAAAATACACATATTTATTGTAGAAAATCGTTGGGTTTTGGATTTAAAGTGTTTCAATGTATAGTATATATTATAGGTTTCCAAAAAAATGGAAACGAATTTACATTTGAATCAATGCTTTAACCGTTACGGGATTTTATTTGATTTACAAAATAATAGTGGTCAACAAAGGTCGAGAAAGGAGACTATATATTAAGGCTGTGTATTCGCCATGAAAAACGAGAAACTTTAGAAAAGTTTTTGTTTCCTGGTGGTACGTCGGGTGGTAATGGTGGTACTTCGGGAGTCCCTAGTTGGAGTGGTGATAGTCAAGTACCGGTTCTGCCCGTTCTTCTCAGTATGAAGCTTTCTACGAACATCACCTTGGATACTTATCCAGCTTTATATGATGTTCAAGACTCTCGCTCTTCAAAGAAAGCAAATAGCTCTGTAGTATTAAAGGGAGCTAGCAGTATCAATGTATTCGTGTCCACTGCCATAAGTGATAAGAGTATCAAAACTTTGCCCGGAAGCTCAACATTGTATCTCCAAGGAACTTTCACTCTAACAAAAGATGAACAAGGGAAGAAAGTTAGCGGATTACCTGTTAAAATTTGTATTCCCGAACCGCCACCAAAAACCAAATCTGCTGGAGTACCCTCTAAAAGTCAAGAAAAGACAAAATTGGAAGAGATGGACGAACAGTTGCGGGATGTCTCAATTAATTGGTTGTCGAAATTACAACCAGAAGATTCAAAAGGCGTCTATGAAGATTTATGTACCAAGTATGAATCTCATCTACCACTCCATGTAGCTCGATTAAATTATTTAGACAGTAATGGCTCAGCTGCCGGTGACGAAGAAAAGAAAGGAGGAGGCACTGATAAAACTAAGAGTCGTGAAGTACTTGAGGAAATTATCAAATTAAGTGACAAGATTTTATCAAATGTGGATAGACCAAGGTATATAACCGTATAATATAATATGGCACATGAATAATTTTAACCTCGTTTTCTTCATCATAATATACGATTATGGTGAATATGATTATTATGTATTATTGTGGGTTCAATTTACTTTAGTATTATACTAAATTTTTTTTATTCAATTTAGTTTACTGGCATATTATGGAACAAAAGCAAGTGCATCCTCAAATCAAACCGACGCTGCTAAAACCAAGCAATTGATGGATAAACAAAGAAGCTCAGTTATTGAGGTAATATTATATTACTAATGTCAAATTATAAAATTACTCATTCAAGTACGTACTATAAAAAGACTTTTTGAATTGCCGAGATGATATATTATGTAGATCGGGGTTATCCGTTTTGGGAATTCAGTTAGTAATTAGTAATGATTTTCTCATTTACTTTTGTATGAAATTTGACAGAGCCTTGTGAAAAAAGGCACTGCTCTTGCAGAGCTGTCCAAAATTCAGCCAAATGCAAACCTCGCAGATCAGCTAGATACCATTTTTCAAGATGTCAATAAATTCGCTGAAGTTACTGATGCCAGAGTAAGTTCTTTTACTTCAACGAAAATCAATATTTTATAGTTCATTTGTAAAAAATGATTTAATTTATTCGACTTTAGTTTGTATTGATTGCAGATAGATAAAACATTTTGCAAAGAAAATTTTTTACACGCATGTACATTTGACGTTTGCTTGCGGTTTTATAGTTGTATGTTATGTTTACGGTAGAATAGTATAATAATATGTACTAACAAATATCTATTGAATATAAAGTTTCAAGTATTATATATATATACATAGTATTTGGTTTCCTAAACGTTATGGTATAAAAAAATCTTTGGAATTTTGTTTCACTTGCTTTCGTTTATAAACTAATTCGTATTTACTTCAGTCCAAACATTTTGTGATGCGATCAGTATTATTTTACTATACGAAACTAATTAATGTAGTGCAGGCTAAAATTGCAATGCGTTCACAGACTGTTTTAAAAATTATAAATAATATCTTTTTGATAAATAATACTTGATTATTTTGTCGTTTTCTGTATCAGATATTAGAGCTATCTGTTCAACATGCTCTAAGTCGCGATCATTATGGACGAGCTCTAAGGTTTTTGTACAAGCAATATGAGGCTGATTCTACAAAGTGGACAGCAGAAAATGATGCTAGAATGATAGAACTATTTGAGGTAAATTAATCTCTTGCTATTTTCTATGAATGTATGATGTACACATTATACATACATAGATACGTGTACACATTATTTTTTTCAGTAACTGTTATGCCATTAAAAAATTAACATTAGTACGAGGTCGTCCGTTGTAATACATATATATATTCTGGATTCGTAGAAACTGGGTTGGAAAATGTGTACATGGAACTGGGAATTAGGATTGGCCCATCGTTATCCTAAGGACTTCCGGCCATTTTAAGCGGCATTTGGAGTGGTGGAGGCCAGGACTGCAGAAGGATACCAAAAAAAACGATAATAATAATAATTAATAATACTAATCAGCCAATATTATAAATTTAAGTACTAAAAAAAATTAAAATATCATTTTGTACCTATATTCATTATTTATACATGGGTATGAAATTGCACATTTTTAATTATTGTGATTTTGTGTATACATGTTTGCGGTACTACTATATACTTATTTGTTATAAAACATTTTAAAACACTTAAAATAGGCATCATTATTTCCTGACAAAACAATGAACAACAAACAACAATAATAATTTGACAAACAAATGGGAATTTCAATGATTTTGAAACATTTCGTCGGATAGTATGAATTTTGTTTGAAAACGTATTGAATAAACGTTACGGTTAAAATATAATGAAATGTCTTTAGCTTTACGCATTCTTATGGACTATATATTATATATAGTCAAAAAAAATCTTTAGTTATTCTCTTTAATTTGACCATTATCGTGTATTGTATGAAAATTACCAGAGCGGTCGTGACTCGTGAATCTCATCATTTCTCTTTATTTATTGGCTGGTTAATTTTGGTTGTAATGTTGAAGAAACGGATATTATTGGCATCGAAAACTCTGAAAATTTACCCACAGGATAGACGGAAGCAAACGTGGACCTTGCAGATGCACCTACATCACAAAAGTATGTGTTTTTCAGTATTTATTTTATATTATAATATTTTGCGGCATATGTTTTACACCCTTTTAGAAAAATTGACATTTCAAAAAATGTTGATTATTGAGGAGAAATAATTTACCAAAAAGATTTGTCGGCGAGTTCAACGTCATCGTTGGTGGTAAAACTGTGACGATTTTTGTCTTTGCATCAATCACAGTATTCCCATCAACGGTCTTTTTTACAGGGTTTCTACAACCTTTGCATCGGCATAGGTTTTTCTACGTTATACATACAAGACAAAGGAAAATGTTTATTAGCCACAGAAAATTGTTAAGGAAAAGATTTTTTATTAATTCATAGTACATTACACTGAACTTGCCATTGCTATGCACAGCATAGAGCATAGATAGTTTCTGGATTTGGAAAATGCTTACCTCACAAGCATTTCGATCTATATAACACTGACATCGCTGCCCTAAACATGTCAATTTTCCAGGATTTTGAGATGTAGAGCCACACCGGCACCCCTTTTTTGGAAGTCTCACTTTGAGTTTTTTAATTGGGCCTTTTTTAGTAGAATTCTTAGAAGCTTCGTCCAAACTGACTACCGTACCGATTAAAAAGTTGTGTTTTCGTGGTGAAACGTATAGTCCAGAGTCATTACTTGCATTACTGCTATTACTGGGCGAAGAGACAATGTCACGAAGGTCATGCGAAGAAACTTGAATCGTACTGCTATTACTGATGACATTATCGATATTATTTTCTGACCAGGTTTTGATATCATTATGTATGAGTTGAGGGTAGTAGTAGTTATTACGGTCCTTTTCATCAGAAGTGTCACTCACTTTAAAAAATAGAAAACGGTAAAATAATTTATGCTATATAAAATTATCTCAATCGCATTTCTGCCTTTTATGCACATCATATGCATATTAATTTATATGTTGTACAGATTTGGGGTGAGTTAACGATACTCAAATCAATATTATATACATAATTATGTATATAATATTGATTTGAGTATCGTTATGCTCATTACTCATGACGCAGATATTGTAGTCAATTCTGAATGTACGGGGAAAAAAATCTTACTCAGAATGTATTCCGAATCATTGATTGTGATGGGGGTAGTTCTATTGTCGTCTTGTTCTTCGTTCTTTATCCATGTTGACACATTTGTTGACTCCTTTTTTATCAGTATATTTTTGATTCAAGGACAAAAATAATACAAATTGTTACCATCTACGTTTATAAAATTACAAAAAAATTGCCCTGATTAATATCTTGTTGTATGTCTTACATTAGACACGGTATATTCCACTATTTCTTCTTCTTCTTCCTCTTCCTCCGACTCATTGGAGTCTTGTTTTAGAGATTCTTGTACAATTTCAAAGATTCGATCGTCTGCTGGTATATCATCGGAACGCATGAGGAATTCACAAAATGCTAAAATGTGATAAAATAATACAGACATGACATTAAAAGAACATCGACGATTATTGACTGTATTATATCATGACTGAATAGTGAAAAGAAGAGTTTAGAAGTGTAAAAGCCTTATTAGTGTTCGTTACTGTGTGCGCACAGAAATACAGCACATTATAGACAATTTTTTAAAAGTGTGTAGTATAAATGGTTCATACATTTGTAAGTAGATAGGAAACAGCTGAATGTCAAGTCCTTTTTGTATTTTTCTTCTCCATCTTCTTTAGCACAATCTTGAAACAAAACAACAACAAAAAGAGAAAGCATAGTTTTATTAATTTGACATTTGATGTAACATTTGACATGATAATGTTTTTAAACTGTCAAAAATATGGAAATTTTGTAAAGTGTATTACTTTTGCATAAAAAACGAGAGCTGACTCCTTGTTCAACAAGGAGCCCATCCGAAGTTATGGGGAGGCGATTGCACGATTTACACACCACTACTTGTCGCAGTTTCTTTAAATTATTTACAAATGAGCTGTCAATCTCACTACTCAGTAAAAGTTTTTGTAGTAAATCTACAAATGTAACTTTCTCCATTTTTCCCGGTTAGTTAGTTGGTTAGTTAGTAGTTAGTGCGTTGATTGAGTTTCTCTGTATAGTGGTTTCTATACTTTAATTAGAATGCGTAGTTTTATGCGTTTTGCGTTGAATATGTTGGACGTTATAATCTAAATTTCGTTTATTTACAAAGAAAGTTTCGTGTAGTCAATGTCAGTCATCACCAGTATGGTAGGTATCTAATCTTTCTATAACAAAAATATTTTAATCTTTTGTACTGCCATAATGAATCTCTCTGTTTCACTTTCCTTCTGCAACAATTACTTCTTGTTATACAATGTCATCGCGAGTACAAAGAAGAAGAAAGAAAAAATAAACGCCGCAAAGCAAGAGCTTTGAAAAACTCACCCTTCGCGGGGTGAATAATTGTAAAGTATATAAAAAAAAGTGTCCAAGATTGTTAATCAGTATTAAATCCAAGTTGTGGTCAAGTTCGTTTAGTTCGCTGGCCACAGTTTAATACACTACACAGTGTACGAAATAATGTACAATGTATATTGCTTGACTATGACTATGGTTCTTTCTTCGTCTGTGTTTTTCCTCTGCCTTTATAAAATGACAGCTTGTAGATTGTGTGCCCACGAGTTTATTTCTGTCTTCTCGTCTTCAACGGGCATTTACCTTTTATCTTATATCATATACATATAAAAGAGACCATATTATAAACCTACATGCCAAGTGCATATGATATGCAATATACACATTCCACTCGGAGTACGCAGTACACATGCATGCATGAATGCATGCAAGTCAGGCAATAAAAGACAAGCAAAACCCACGACACGAATGCATCCGATAATTTTTTATCGGAAAATCGAAAAGTCCTAGATTCTTACTTACGTTTCCAACCAAAGTTACAAGAGCAGGAACAACAAAGCATTATCATTCGTTTTTATTCAAAAGCATAATTTGATTTGTGTTTAAGGGCTAACGACTGTGTAGATAGAAGAATAAAATTCACTTCTACTTCCCTGTACTCGCAAAATAAAGTATAGTACTTGTGACAATTATGTATGCGGGAGTGAGACGATGCGATAATTGCTTGTGCAATATTTTCGCAGTCTAGCCGTGTATCTAATAAAGGGGACAAATATTCCATTAGATATTCTGCATGGAAAAAATCAAAAATTCCACAAGCAAACTATTCCAATGTCGGACGAAAGTCGAAAAGCACTGAATAAGTTTTTAAACCTTTGCAATATCGTTGACGCTGATGCCTATGTTCAGTTTCACGGCCGAATTGATGTAGGTTATTTACTTTTAAAGCGAATTTAACCTTAGTCGCAAATAGCTATGTCATCGCACGTGTCTATAGAATGTTAAAGTATGAGGAAAATTTGTCTAAAAATTACCATCTACTTAAATAATAATGTAAGGGAATAGCAAGTATACACTTACCTAGATGCATCATGTGCATCGCTATTCCACACTCTGATGTGCATAAAGTCCATCATAATCTTTGGAATTAATTTAAATTTGGGAACGATGAAATTATTATAATTTCATCAAATTTCAACAGTCGTCAGTCACCTTTTTTAGTGTGAAAGATTGTAAAGGCAGCGGTTCTGCATACATTTAAACCAAAGGCGACTCATGATAACTGCTCAGTAGCTCTTTTGACTACTTTTGGCTATGTTATTATTTATTATACATGAACAGCAGAACTTGAAAAAATTCTACTGTTTTTAACAGATTATGGTTGTATACTGTACATAACATACTATACAGATTTGTGTCATGAGCATCATGAACCATGTACTGATAGAGCGTAGAACACTCCGTACAAATGTTCACACTAAATATAGTAAAATTCTTTGTATGTTAGCAGTAAACAAGGAATTAATGGGAAATTAAATGATAGTCATTAAACTTGTTGACTATTTTTCAAAGATCAGGGAACTCTTAATGCTAAACATGCCACGTCATTTAATTGATATAATATTGCATCATTTGGAATTTGGTAAACACGCACACTTTATGTATGCAAGAAAATCTTGTTAATTAATTGTAATTGGATCATTACACTGACAATTAGTGAAACTGATGATGACAAGATCCAAAATCAGAAGTATCATCACATGTGCATATGTGCAAAACAAACAACGACTCTATGCACTATGTAACGTCATGCAACTAAAAATTTGCACTGGCTTTCTATGGCTGCAAAAGTCGAATCAGTTAATATTTTTGGACAACCTTTACATGTATTGCGAGGGCAAACCGAATACACACAATGTGTTTAAAACATACTTTACCATGATTGTAGCACCTCAGGTCCCTTGATAATAGGCCCCTCTCAAAGTCTCCAAAAATTGTAAAATACACTAATGAACGCCAACAACGTTTAAATCGCTTGCTCTGATAAATGTGAAAAATAAAATGCTGTAGATACGTATTACGTACACATTGCACATATAAATGTTTAGAAATTATTAGTCGTTTCTTAACTTGGAATTTACAGTCCTTGAAATTTTAGGTTTTTGCACGACACTGTCACTCTTTCTAATTGTGGATTTGTTTGAAATATTTTTTCCCAGTTCCATGGACTATTCATAAAGTACAAGAAAGAACAAAACCTAAATTTGTTGAATTTATTAACAAGTTCAAAGTTATTTCACACTTGCGACAATGAAATTCTGGAGATTTTCAAATAAGTTAATATATTTACTTACCCTGCGTGCAAATTTTTCGGTGCATGACGTTATGCAATTAGATTCACTGTATATTAGCATGGTTACACTATGCATTAATACATAATGAAATGAAATGCAGAGTTCATTACATGAAGTACATATTTTTGTGCAATAACAATGTAATGGAGAAAGTGTGTGTGACTATATTTCCCAATTTTCCTTTTAAGCAGCGAACATACTGATACATACTCGTACACGTGAAACTGTTGAAAATCAAACGAATCGTACTAAATACTACTAGATACATACTTGAAATTTATAATCTTGCATGTAACTGCTGACTGACTGACTGACAAATGTAAATTTGAAAAAATTGGACGCAAAAACCTTCCAAAACATTGCTATCTCTAGATGACAGTTCGTGAAAGTTCACAATTTTATTATGTATAATATTGTTCTATTAGACAAATTATGTTCCACGCATTTGTTATTAGCTGAGATATACAGTGCGTTATGCGTTGTTAGTTCACCTCAGTTTTAAACCGCACATAAGGTTGAAAACGTGTACAGATATTCAATGTACCACGTGTACATTTCACATGCATCAGTATGCAATATTATGCAAATAATACAACCAAAAGTAATGAAAAAAGTGAATAAGTTTCAGCCTGACGCCTAAAGTCGTTTTTTTAAAGTAAAAATTTAGATACAGTCATAACTTTAATGACAAGTCTTGAATGGATTGCATTTTTGCATTATATTATATAGTACAATATATTATAATGTTGTAATATATCTAGGTCTGGTTCTTGTTTGGTTTTTTGAGTAAAATATATAAATAATATTGGGAGACAATATTATTAATTTATGACAGCATACATCATACGTACGTACATATAGCATAACAGGCTTTATAAAATAATAAGTACAATTAATAGTACAAGTTATAATATTGTTTGTATGTATAATGTATAGAATACAACGACACATTCATTTTCTTAAGTACACACAGTTGTAATAGTTTTTATATTGAACATTAAATTATTTTGCGCTTTTTATCTTTCTACAAGTATATTATGTAATATTTTCAGTTTTCAGTTTCAAGAACGTTTCTCAAGTATAAGCAAAAGTAAATAATATAGATTATTTTGACAATATTTTGTTTTTCGTGTACATTCATATAATATTATTCTGTTCAAGCTTGCGTGTATAATATATCTAGTATATAATTATTATCTAGAACATAATTTATGTATGGATATGATTGTTATACGTTATACCTATATTTGTGCATTTTTGTGTACCTATGTAATAAAGTGTATAGGTATAATAATATATTAAAAACTTTGTATAGTATATTTATATCAAATGTATAATACATTCCTTTTGTATCGCTATGTCCTTACATGTAGTTAAATAATATATTCTCATATAATATTTTGATGATTGATGATTTGTATTTAATATATATTATATGTTTTTTCTTACGATTCAAATTTGAAAAGACAGATTGTCATAAAGTACCAAAGAAGAACTGGATGGTTTTGTTTTATTGTTATTATTGTTGCTATGATTAGGATTAGTATGATTATCGATGGTACTACTATTATTGCTATTATTACTACTTTTGTTGTTATTATTCAGAATAGTTTGTTCTTCATATCCACTCTCGTCTGAGATATTGTCGTCATTGATTTCTTCTGAAAATTCTTCACGTTCCTCTTCTTCCTCCTCTTCTTCTTCCTGTTCGCCATGCTGCGAGGAGTCGGAATCACAAAAGTTCTCATTCACAGGATCTGAATTACTACTTCCCTGATCATCAAATTGATTAGAATTGGACTCTAACAGGTGGAGCATTACTTTAGAATAGGAGTTAAGGCTAGGGAGATTTAAACTGGAAGCTGATGGCTCTGCGTGATTTCCTTCTTCGTGTAATTCTTGGGGAAGGCACGTATCTTGGTCTTCTTCAATTAGGGAAGTTTCCATATTACTGGGTTCTTCAAATAATTCTTCAATCGCGGTTAGTTTGGGGGCGGATCTAAATCAACAAAATTCATACATGCTTTGGTTTTATGGAAAAACTCTTTTTGTGTCATAAATCATAAATAGCAGTTTATTTAAATGTATAATTTATGAATAAGAATCGCTCACCGAGCTTTCTCCAGTGGTTGTTTGTAGTTGTTTTGTGCGTGGATGTAACCACATGAAACTTGTTGAGGGTATAAGCTCTGAACTAGGGAAAGTCTTGCATTTTGACGTAATATTTTCTCCCTTCGAAAGTCAAAGAGAGCTTCAGCAAGTCGATTCCTCAGGGAAGTGGCCAGACCAACGGCCTTCTCATGAGTTGGACACAAAACAGCATGGCATCTCAGTTCTTGCTTCAATTTCCTCCCTTCATGTCTGTTTGAAACGAAAAAAACCCATAACACATACAGTTGATTTATTCATTTACTCGTATGCATATTGCACATACTTGGTTCTACTTTCACATGTTGAGTTTCCCAATAATTATAATTGATATTATAAGTATTTATGATGTATGACCTACATACATACATATACGTTGGTTAAATTTTGCAATAGGTTTTTTTTTGACATACCTATATATCCAACAAAATAATTTTGGATAGTCGACAGGAACTCCGGTCCACGTTAGTCTGTTACTCCAGTATTCAGTCAGCCCGTGTTCCGCGGTTTGAGCTTTTAACCCTTGAGGTGTTACACTGACAGTCATTTTAATAGAGCCTCGACCACTGCTATGATTCCTCCATAACGCTGAGGCAGGTCTCTCTAGGCACCCTGGGGGATGGAAAGGCATTAATTACTTATTTGGTTTTATTTAATTCACATTGAAATTTTCCCAAGGTCATCATAGTCGATAGTGAAAAATGCATAAAAGATACATGACATAAAAAATACTGTTTTATCTTATATATACATTAGAGTTAAATACACTACCTTCTGTTTTGGCCCAAGAAGTGACTACATTTCCGAGATATATCACTTTAAGTGTAGGGTCTAAGTTAGTAATATCCACAGAATCACGATGGAGAATCCGTCTCAAGAGTCCAAGTAAAAGTCCTCGTTCACCAATCAGGGACTGATGCGACGAATAAAGCGAGTTTTCGTGTCTTCTATTCATATTGTTATTGTTATTTCGATTGTTCATATTATTGCTATCACTGCTAATATTGTTTAGTTGTATTATCGCAGTTCCTCTCCTGGTTTCAGCTTCTATAACCTCCATCGTGTAAATATCAGTAGTAGTAATACTTGACTCTTCCAAACTGATTCCTTTCACATTGCTGTCCTCTTGGTTTTTCCTATTGGTTGGTCGTTGTTTTTGTTTTGTGGGAAAAAAGATTGTAAAACAACACAATTAGTATGTATGTAATATAATATTCTTATTTTAAATATCAAGTAGAAACTTTGTTTTAGTATCAGTATCGCACTGTGTATAGTGTATAGAGTAAGTTCACTGGTTTTATTTGTGATTAGCTATATAACATGTATAATACAGTATATTATGTGACGATTCAGCTCAAGCTTTATAAAACTACACTGACACTGACTATGTCATTCCAATTTCCTTCCCTGTCTTATATTATGTTATGTTATATTTATCTTAAACAACATAGCTCACACAACAGAGGCAGATATCTAGCTACTTATTTTGTTAGTTCTCCTGTAGCTTTAGATATTTGAGCTTGAGTCTGGTGCTATTTGACAATTTGTTATTTGCCTGCCTCACTCCCTCACTGGTTTCTGCCTTCTGACTATATATTAGATTTATTTATTTCAATATCATGTCAATATTCAATATGTGCTCTGTACCATACGCTTATATACATGAATACACATGTACATTGCTATTGTAAGTCTATCTTTTCTGTCTGTCTGTATGTCATAAAACATGTTTCCCAATCATTATTATTATTAGTATACATTCAAAGCAATCATTAACCACAACTAAATACATATTGCATATATTATAATATATGTATGTATACGTGTGTGTTCAATGAGTGATAGAAGCTCGGAGAATAAGTGTAACTTGACAACCAACTGACTGACGGAAGCTGCCTTAAATTTAATTGTCAATAAGATACACAATACAACAAGAGCAACTATATATGTATTTACACAGAAGTTTATTATCTGTTTGAATGTTACACATTATGCCCATTGCATACTTGACAAATATATTACCGTAAATCTCAATTAAGTATTTAGCTACAAATACAACTGTGAGAAGGCCTATACTTTTATGTACAAAAGTAAAGGGGTTTAATTTTAAAAGCTTACGGTAACAACAACAACAGTCAGTCAATTTTTCTTTCGTTCTCTCTTTCTCTTTCTCTCTCTCTCTCTCTCTCTCTCTCTCACATACACACAACCAATCTATGTATTGTGTATTTTTTTGGTATCAATTTGTAATAAAGTAATACTAAACCATGTGCACACACTACTTATTATAGATACCCTATTTAATGGATGTATAATATATAATATTATATCGTGTGTGGTTTATTGGTCCCGTGTAAATCCATGTGAACCCCTTGCAAATTATGCAATACATTAATAGTCCCATTAACAAAATTTATTTTTGGGCTCAATACAAATACATAAAACGATAGCACAATAAAAAAAAATGTATTTTTGCCTCGTGTGTACAACAATTTGTTTCAATATTCGTTACTATTATGATGTCGGGACTACGTTTTCAAAAAATCACTGACAACTGAAGATATTTAAATGTCACAAACCAAGAAAGAGAGTAGGACACGATTGCCAATCGACAGAATTCCGGAGTATACTATGTGTAAATATGAGAAATATGTAGGAGATCTTTGTCTTGAGAAGAGACCTTTCCATGCACGAGCATAAAATAGAACTCTATGCCCATGGCAATAAAACTTTCACTGCTGGAATTTGAGAAGGGCACATTCTCATACTAATAAGTTTATATGCGGGCTTGAAACAAAAGCTGGTGTACATATATGAATATATACATAGATCCAGTTATTTTGACTCGATAAAGTACCTATGCAGGAGCACACTCCCATAATAAACTTGAAATTTGTAACTTGTTGTCCGGTCAAATGAACTATGCACACGATTTGAACATGATAATTTACAATACTGGAATTCAATAAAAGAAAAGGTGTGGTAGAAAGAAAACTAAAGCTTTTTATCTTTGTCAATAACTATATAGTCAACTAGATAGATAAATGAGGGTGGTAATCAAACTGAATAAAAAATACATAAAAATATGAGAATAAAGGAGAAATAATCGAACACTGTGTATGTGTGTGTGTGTCGTATGTACCTATTTATGGCACTGTACTTCTGCTCCTATTGTGCTCACTTTTAGTTCTGAATTCTTGTCAATTATGAATTTGAATCAGTACAATAGACGAATAGGAGTGTGCATGAGTACACGGAATGGAAAAAAACGGATGTCTCCACAATAAAATGACAAACTAGTCAAAATGAAGTGTCTTCCTACATATATGCGTGTGTAGGTATGTGCCTATTATTATGTAAGTGCCTACTACTCATTTAAAATATGAGTTTAAAAATGGAGTCTATCTATCTACTATCTATACTTATTGATATAATTTTATATTTTATTTTTTACCGAAAGTTCCCCATCCGTTTGCTTGCTTGGATTTGCAGATAGATCAACAGAGAGGAGAGGTAGAGATTTTTCCGCAGTGAAGAGTCTGAGTAAATAAGAAAGGTCCATGCATAATTCAGTAGTTTTTGTCATGTCGTGTTTTTGTCTAGAATTTTTTAGTTAGTACCAGATCCTCGTTATAAATGCAAGTGTATAATGTATTTATGTATGTATGCATGTATTTATTATAGCTGCTATTTAACTTTATTTATTCTATTCTCTTCTCGTTTCTATACTTGGTGCTTTTCACCATCCATATCCATATTAAATGCATTATCGTTCCTTACTAAATATATAGTTGTATACCTACATATATATATCGCAATATACATGTTGACAACAAATAACCGAGGTTGCATGCTATAAAAAACAAAGTATGTAGTTATAACCAAGTATGCAGTGCATACTTTTAAAAACCTTTAAACAAAATGCACAGACATAATGAAATCAACACGAGACAAAAGTATACATGGTTACTATCTTACACTGTGCAATACAATAAGGTATGGGCACATAGCACATATCTACATAGGCCAAGAGTTTTAACCAAGTTAGGTTTAGCGAGGTTGTTCAAAATTATAATATTTAATTATTTCTTCTTATTCACATGTCAGATTAGTAGTACCTTCAAAAGTAAATACACATATTATATAGATATATACATGATGTCCATATCCTGTCTCTCTCTCTCTCTCTTTGATCATTTTACTTTTGCAGCATTATAAAAGCGCAACCCTAACTAAATATCAGCTACCATACGAATCAGCTACCAGGGAACACAATAATTATTATTCAAAGTGTATTTAACATAAAAATAATCTGTATTGTTGTCTATATGTATAATATGCATTTTGTGCTTACTTGTTTTGCGGGTTTTCGTGTCTCTATATTTTATGTATCTTCTTATGTATTTTACGAGCCGACATTGGTCTTCATTTCACTCCGTCTTATTTTTAGCACGCACATAATAGGTTTATTTTGGTTTAGTGTTCTCGCTTCTCTTCTCTCAGCAGTGAAATATTGTACACTGAAACAAAAGATGATTTAAATTTATAATACTTTTGTTGTCGTCACATCACAAAATATATTCATGGAGCTTAAATGTTTCCTTTTTTATTTCTACCTCAGTATTTAAGTGTACATGTATAATATGTTTTTTATTATTTGTACAATATATACAATGCAATACTTACACACATACTTCAGTAGTTTTGTGTTGAGCACAATCACAATCTTGAATCGTTTTTCCCTTCTTTTTTCTTTCTTTCACAAATATTGACTCTATTATTTTTCGCTAACTTTTAATACATTATTTATCCTCGTGTCGTTTTAAATGTATTACGTACATACATATATCCAAGTCCAGAGTCCAGTCTTCTTCTTCTTCTTCTTTTGCAATCCCACACTGCAATGATGAAGATAAGGATGAAACTGTGTTAATCTTCTGATGGACTTGGACTTACATTGAACCAAAAAACAATAACAAAACTAAAGAAAAGGGAATATGTAACACAGATATGAATAATACAGATGATGAGTAATAGATAGTATTTTTTTTCTTGGTCACAAATTATTGAAAAGAGATTGTCGTTTTGATGATAGAAGAGTAGAATATGTAGCCAATATGTAGTACAAAAAAAGGAGGTATGCAATCGCAACAATATAATAATAATGATAATGTTAATGATGATAATAACGCTATATTATATAGCAGAGGGGAATTTTTGTAGAAAGGACACTCATACACAACACAAACACACAAAATATATTTAAGAGTCCATGATGAATTTTTGTTTTTTACCTCAATAATGCATATGTACACAAGATAATATATATGAGCCCTTATACACGCAACCAAATGATATATATACATGCATACATACCATACATACCGTATTGTTGCTGTTATAGGTTACCTGGGCAGGTAGCTATAACTAAGGTAGAGTACAGTATAGATGTACCCTCATGTTGAACATCCAATACAATCTAACAATGCAACTATATATGTGAAGCATACCTACTTGCAACTTGTACAGCATTCATACGACAGGCAGTCCACCTTGCACTATGTGCATAAGGATATGTATGATGTATTCACTTGAGGGTAGTGGGCACGTATGTGAATGTGTGTATTGTGCATGTAGAAACACAATGATGAGAGCTATATACATACATTTTTCAGTAAGATAAACTGACTGAACAAACGGACAAAACGAAAAGGAACAGGTGAGGAGAGATACACATACATTCAATACTCACCATACTCACACACACACATATATGATATGCACTTACTCAAAACCTTTATACTTTATATATACATACAAACTACTTACATGAGGGGGGTTTTTGTTGAAGGTAATAAACAGGTGAGTTTTGTCTGACGTCACAATTTTGTTTATTGCTCATCTTTGCTGTTCTCTTCCTTGGAAAGGTAGTATACATAATAATAATCTGTATGTAATCTTGTACGGATGTAAGTACGCATTCGTACACACACATATATACTTATCTACATGTATATATTCTTCTTACAATGAATGATAGCGAAGAAACAGGAGTTCTTAAATAT
>JAQIVE010002822.1:0-18599 GCA_034698285.1 Sminthurinus bimaculatus | reverse complement strand
TACGAATCAAATGAATGCAATCATAATATTATTTAAAGAAAATTTTCATATATTATAGTACTTTAAAGGGCACTTACATGCTTCTACTATGCTCTTCCGTCCACTTCATATCCACATCATTTTATTTTTATTTTAGAATATAATTTATTATTAGAAACAGTATATATTTTTAATCTGTGAGAGATGTAAAGAAAACGACACCACGAGCAAAAGAACACTAAAAGAAATGTCTGGAGAAATAAATAAATATTGTAAGCTAGTAACTTGAATGTATTGGAAATTATACGGTACTTAATAACTACTTAGGTATACGAGTATACGCAATGTAAAATGAGTGAGTGTGTGTGCATACTTGATGGTGTAAATGAAATAACAATACCGTAATAATAATAATAATATTTAAGTAAAAAGTTTCAGTATTTCTCCAAGTATGTATTTGTTAAATACTCGGTGTGTATGGTTGTGTGTGTGTGTTTATGTGTGTATTGTGTGTACAGCAACCAAGGTATCTAAAAGAGTCTAAAGAATAGTTGTAGTTTGTAGTCCCAGTGAATATAAGGCAGAAAGATTAAACATTAAAGGGCTGAATTAGAAACAGTATGGAGTGGTCCCGGGTAACCTTGGCAAAATTTCGGATCCAGGCCAACATTGAGTCTAATGGGAGAAAAATCAGTAGAGGTTAGAGGATTTTCAACTTGTGAGTTTCTCGACAAGTAGTATAGGGGAGCTTCTCTCTTCAGTCAGGAGACAATTGCGTGATTTGGAAGCCTTGATACATTTCCTTGCAATAAAGCAAGCTAAGCTTGAAACGGGAAAATATCATGACACGGTGAAAGATTTTCAATGTTGTTTGCCAAAGATAGATAATTGGGTAATCCTGTATGGCAAGGCTCTTGCATTTAAATTAATAATACGACCATGGTTTTCTAAAGGTTTTAACGATTCACTGGACGAGTGTATATCGGTTAAATCCGAGATTCGTGCGCTCGTGGACCAACTGTTCTTTTACTATCAAACCCCTGAAATTATGTTTAAAAAACGATGTATTTAGAATCGTAAAACGAATAACGAACATCCTTACCATGAGAAGTCATTTCATCTCGTAATTTTGCTGGGCGTCCCGACTGTATGTGAGAAAAGTCATTCAACCTCTGCTTTCAGCATTCAGCATGTAGCCTACACATTCATTTAAAAACTACACACAGAATACGCAGCATAGACACATTAGCAGCCAACCAGCCCTTTTCCTACAGCCCATCTTTACACCACACTGTTGTAGATGGACTGAATATAATATATTATTATATGCATATTACATATGTGTGTGTGTGTGTGAATTCATATGCATTGGAGATGGTACTACATACGTGGAACAAGAAGACGAGCCACAGAGATAACTGTAGGTATAATTGAAATGAACCTATTACTGAAGCCCTCCATATTTTTTCGTTTGCCTTTTTAAATTCAACAAATAGCATAATATAATGTACATTCATTGCGTTATCCATTAAAACCTCATGTTGTATGTATGTATGTATACCTTCAACACTATGTGCGTGTTTTTTATTTCCATCTTTTATGATGATGAGACACTTGAAGGGATGAGGGTATATAGAATAGGCTTTCATTCAATCATCACCATGCCTACCAATGCTAAAACAGAATGCTGCCCATGTTCGAGTAAGATGATGTGCTATGTAACTATTAAGTATGTTTATTTATTGCCACTATACGTACTACGTACTACCTGTAATATGTCATACGTCCTTTTTGTACCGTGTTTTAAGTTGCAAAGAGTGAGTGTATTTGAATTTAATTTTATATTACCAAATCATGAAGCATATGTATTAGAGAAATATGGCAGTAATGTTGACTATGTATGTTGAAAATCGAAAAATTTAGAAAAATCAATGCATGTGCCGACTTTACCTCTGTTTAAGTAGCAACCAATTTGTGGACGGTTGTTTATTTATTGATAAATGATAAAAGTGTTTTCATAAGTCTTTATTTTAATTTTAATCTCGCCAAAATGTATTTAAACATTTCCTTCTTCCTTTTAAAATAGCCCGTTAAATTAAACATAATCTTTTGTCTATAGTGTACACATATTTGTTTTATCAAAAGTGATAACTAAAATACACAAACTTACGATTAGTAGGTCATAAAAATATATATACTGTTAAAGTTTTGGGAGTTTATTGTTTGTAGTTTGTACTCTTCTCATTATGTCATTAAAGTTACGCTTCTGACTCATTTCCTAAGGTGAGATCGGAATTATCATTAAATTTTGCATGACCGTTGGTAAGCTTTCCCTTTGCATGTTTTGCAGTGCTTGTATCAATGTTATTGCTGTCATTATTATTGTTGTCATTTTCTTCCTCATTACTGTAATGTCCATTTATAGACACTTGGCTTTTGGGTTCCAAAGTACTGTTTCCATTCTCGTTTTCTTCTTCATCTTCACTAGAACCGTCTAGTGGAGTAAGTTTCCCTTCATTTTCCTCCTGTTTCAAATCCTCGTCTTCTTCTTCTTCTTCTTCATCAAGTACTATATCCTCATTTTCTACATCACTCCTTTGAATTGGTTTCAAAGCAGGTAGAACATTAGGAATGTATCCAAGCTCGGCGATAGACTGAACGACTTTAGGGATTTCGATGAATACCCTTTGAATTTCATCCTCACTCAGCCAAGAAGAATCAGCAACTCCAGTCAGTTTGATTTTACCATTATAGCTCATGCTCGCCATTGTTATTCCGGTATTGTTTGGTTGAGGTGGGAAGGGACAAAGAAGATGCAAATCCGTACCAAAAAAATCGATTTGATCGCTAAATGCGGGGATGTTTGATAGGAAACAAGAGTCGTTAGCACCGTCGAGAATGGAACGCAAAGTGAACACTGGGAATCGTCCAAAAAATTTGAAAGTCTGCACAAAAATTGCATATCATAATACATAGTTATCATATTATGTCATTTAATTAAATGCTATCAAGTTTTTAAAATTTGAAATAAACATGGAAGCTAGGAGAGACAAGGCCAGTTTTTGTTTATCAAAAAATAAGTGGCTTTAATTTTGACTTACATAGTAGAAAAGGAGAGATTGTGGGCCAATCATTGAAGCTAATCGACTACGTTTCAAAGCAGTAATTTCCTTTCGAAATTCTTCTGGGGACTCTGGTGTAGGACTTAATGAGACATTGTAGGAAAAGGCAGCAAACCCTGTTGAAAAAAAGGGAAACATCGTTTATAAGCTATTATTTTTACACAAAATAAATGTTGCAGAAGCTATATTACTATTATACAATACCAACACTATATGCGATTCTTACGGTTAACTGGATCAGGACTAGAATACGGAAGGATGGCCATAATTTCTGCAAACCGAATGTTATCCAATGTTCTTGAGCTGGGCAGTACATTTTGTACGGCCTTGGAAAAGGCTAATGCTATAACATTTGGAACCGTAGCATTTGTCTTGAGTCGGATTTGCTTGAAAGTATTCATATTCATTTCACTTGTCCAGGCAAATACCTTCTTTTCTCCGGGATATTGACCATTTAGTACCCAGTAGTTTTTGTAGTACTTATTCCAAGTCAAGGTCAACAGCATGTAGGGCCCATACAAGAGAGCATTGACATACCAGACAATCTTCTGCCACAAAGCCAGTTTAAAGGTCAAAGGATTCAGGGGAAGTTCATGTTCTCTAGAAGTGATGTGATTTTTAAACATGAGCATCAGAGACATTCCATCCATATAGCCGTGATGAAATCTCAAAATTTGAGCTGATTTCTCCTCGCCTTTTTCATCTATACACAGATGGAGAAAAATAAAAAAGACAATAAAGAAAAATATATTGAAAAGAGAAAACAAGAAAAAATGGAATTGATCTTTTCTCTGTCACAGTATCTATACAGTTATACATACATACATAGACAGTTATCGTTGAAATAAGCAACCGTTTAAACATTTAAAATATACCTTGAAATCGTGGAATTAAAATGTTTTCCCACTGAGGTTTGCTCTCGTCCATGTCAAGAGCTAAAGGAGAAAGAAGGTCTTGAACATCTTTCTCCATATAAATGCGCTCGGGGTTCTCAATTAAACGAAAGTGACGACGAATGTCAAATTGTTGATCCAGTTTCCAGCAGGTATATCCAAAGCGAGTGGTGAATATCTTTGAGAGATAGAAAAATCAAAACCATTTAAATGAAAAAGCAATTACTTTTTTTATCTTCATGATTGCCAAATTAATATATTTGTGATTGGTAAACAATTTAAATTATGGCCAAAATAAATACTCAGTACATGCCTTCTCCATCTTTTCATATCGCCGGTACGATCCACTACTACTTCCAAACCAGCTATTCCTACTCTCCGCCACATGAAGGAGCACTTGCTTCTCAAATGTCTTGGCGTACTCTTCAGGGTCTCTTGTTTCCTTTGCGGTTATTCCCACTACCAACACGTTGCGTGTGTTTCCAGGGGCCTTGTAATCAAACATGGAATCATTTCCATCCTCTACCAAGGTAACTGTCGATCCATATTTGTACCTCAATAAAACTTTCACGACAAGTCTCCCAAACTCATTTAATATTCCAAGGGTGAGGGCCAGGGGAAGGAGAATAGTGTAGATAACTGGGGCTAAAAGTAGGGGTATTAAACCAGTTTCCGCTTCCTGATTTTTCGACATTTTGAACAAAAACTAAGGCGAAACTAACTACTAGCACGTACTTATAGCCGACTCTGCAACAAGTTTTCTTCCGTTCAAGACCTAAGGCCTCCCAAAAAGTGACTGTCGAGCTTTACCAGACCTAATAAATATATTACTCTTGTCAGTTATTTCGCTGCATTTCAAGTGTATGCCAGCTTTTTTATTAGTCAGTGTCAGTAATACTTGAAACTATTTTGTCAATTTAAATTGTCAGCAATGACTGAACGGATAAAAAAAGTCCAGACTACAGACTCTGTACCTCTAATCCAGAGTGCTTGTCCAATTTTAGAGTTCATCAACACGTAGTTTTATCATGTAACTATATATATATATACTTGCAATCCTCATCTCATCAGCTTTATATCACATATTAATATTATGTATGCATATCTTCTATGTAAAAAATGCCTGTATAGAATATTGCATTTATTTTTGTTTTATGTTTCTTATACCATCAACTAATACAGTAACACATTTAATGACATACCTAATCATTTGATAGTAATAATGTTTCTACCAAATGTTAAATGAGCTTTATCAGTTACACTGAAACCTCGTACCAATAAACTCTCAAGGAACGCAAGATGCACTGTTCACTATAAAATATATACCTTATGGTAGTATGCAGTATTCGTATAGTGAACTTTAAATAATATGTATAATATGTTATGTAAGGTGAAGTAAAACATTTAATTCATTGAAGGAATGTTTTCACATAATCTCCAGGTTAAAAATTTTGCCATGGGTTTCGCTATGGATATTGTAAGTTAATATTGGCGAGAGTGGAGAGTCACTATAGCAAAGCTGTAGAATGGAAATTAACGCATATCAAGTATAAAGGTCAAAGGTCTAAACAGGTAGATAACAATAATTTACATTCTAGAATAATATGGTCCGTCAAAAATCAGAAAGCATACTTTTATACACTATACACACATTCATGACACATCTGCACTATCCACTTGACATTGGCGATGTTTTTATGGTTTATATGCAGACTAATTACATGACTTACAAAAGTAAGTATGTACTTAGAAGTATAACAGTAAAACTTAACTTACAAATAGATAATAATATATGTAACTATACCTACCTACCTAAAATCGAAAGTGGTAAAGAAAACTTTTGTGGGAAAGCTGCAAGTTGCAGCCTGCAACTAAACCTATTTAAAAAAACTCTATGTACCTATGTATAACTACATGCAACAATAGATGGAACGATGAAATGTGAGTTAACATTACTCAATATTTTCTGTTATAGACAAATATTATGAGGATATGAAAAGAAAGAAAATTATCCGTCTTATGGTCTTATTGTACAAAATAAGCTACGATTATGTCTAACGATTATGTCGGATTCGCTGTGTGTGAAATGTACATATTGATTGAATGAAATAAAACGACAGCAAATTTTGGGAAATCAAATCTCAAATTGATTGATAAGATAATAGCAGTGGGTTGTGTTTGGTGAATTCACCAACTATTTACACATAGTTGTGTATGCATAATGCATGCTTATTGCTTATACAGCAGGCATCAAATACACATATTATATATATATCAGACAGGAGACAAAAAACTGTAGTATGATGTTGATATGTTTTGATAACTGATAAACGATATGACAAATTTGACAGTTTGAGTTTGGAGTATCTACCTATATTGCATATTATGTATTGTATGCATGCATGTGTTCAATATACACTTTAGCTTTATGCTGCCTTCACCCTTTGCCCCCATGCTCTAGGTCATGTTTCCGCATGATCAACAACTTTGCATTTATGTAGTTGTGAGAATTTTTATGCAAACATTATTTTAATGTTTAAGTTTAAAGGGCTGGTGTATGTACAATGTGTTGATGGGATTTAAAATAATCTTAGCCTTTGAAATTGAGATTTTATCACCAAATAAATATTATGCATATTTCATATTTATAATATCTACATATTTCAATGTAGAATACACATTTAATTGGAAAGAAGGGACAATTTGCTTTAATTTATTCACGAAATTGTTTTACAGTTATGTACATTTGAGATGCAAAACCCATTTCATTCATAACATACCTAGATATTATAATACATTTAATATACCCTGTAAATGTGCATCTAGATACAGTACATTCAATACCCTGTAAATATGTATCTAGATATTATAATATATTTAATACCCTGTAAATATACCTTGTGTACGTTGATCTTGGTAAGAAGTAACATGCTGCATGGTAAAGTCAAATTGCTAAAACAATGTGCAGAGGTGAGCACATATTGAACTTAATTTTAGCGCATAAATGCATATGTATGTATGTGTATTACACTATAATTGACCAAGGAGTTAATAATTTGCCATTCTTATCAATAACTTTTTCATATTGCTCTTGTTCCTCAATACCTTGACAAGCCAGCAAAATCCGTTCTACAGTTGCCGGTGAGTTGAGACGAAAGTTTGACGACAAATTATTGTCAAGTCGGGAAGCTCGAATTGCATCTTTGGTGGCAAAGAAAACAGTTGACCCTAAAAACAGGGGTGGCTCACCAACAGCCTTTGAGGAGTAAACTGCTCGTGGATTTGGAGCTCCGCGTAGAAGGGAGACATGAAATTCCTTAGGGATGTCCGCCACTGTTGGAATTTTGTACATGCCGGGACCTTTGGTCAGGAGATTTCCATCAGGGGAATACAATAGCTCTTCAAGGGTGAACAATCCGTAGCCTTGTACAAAACCTCCCTCAATTTGACCAATGTCAATGGCTGGGTTGAGCGATTCGCCCAGATCCATTACAATGTCTGTTCGTAGTACCTGCAAATGAAAATTAAAGAAAATTGTAACTAAGATATTTTTTTACATGTACTACACTGTTTTTCATTTGTCAATCTTTTCGACAGTTACACCTAAGACTATATATTATGACATGACTTACGGTGTGATCTCCAGTAAGTACATCAATCTCCACCTCAGAGCATCCAACCCCGTATGTAACATAATTACACGGCTTCCCCTTCTTGGTTTCCAAGTCAAAGCCAATGTCGAGTGAGTAAAATCCAGTAGCGGATAAACTCGTCCGGTCAAAATACGCTGAGTTGACCCAATCATTCCAAGTTCCCGTAGGATTTGCCTCTCTGTAAGGTTTTAATCTCGCCTTCAACTTTTCACAAGCATCAATGACCGCTGGACCATTTAGGTCGGAAGAGAGACTACCCGCTGTTGATGAGGTATTGGGAACTTTATCGGTGGATGATTCTGATAGATATATTCTCTCCGTTGGAATTTCCAAAACTCTGCTTGCAATCTGAATCATTTTGGTGTGGAGTCCCTGTCCCATTTCTGTTCCTCCGTGGTTGAGACTGACACTTCCATCCCGGTAAATCATAACCAGAGCTCCAGCCTGGTTCAAAAAGGACTCGGTGAATCCTATCAAATGTTTCGTGGGAATGATGGCAATCCCTCGCTTCTTCCATCGGTTCTTCTGATTAAACTCTCTCACCGCCTTCTCCCGTTCTGCATATTTTGAGGTTTCAATACATTCCTCCCAACATTGACGCACAGTGCAGTGGTCAAGCACGTAGTCGTAGGGAGTCACGTCACCATTTTTGTACAAGTGCAACGCTCGAATCTGTAAAAATTTAGAAGTTTTAACAATTGTGATTCCACAAATTATGACAATTTTAGCATGAAAATTGAAAAAATTCTCTTCTATGCATATTTACTATTTACCTGTCTTAAGTCACGGCCAACTGTGGTAGCAACAGCGTCAAAGATTGTCTCGCATAAAAAGGAGCCTTGAGGTCCTCCAAAGCCCCGAAATGCAGTGTTAGATGGTAAATTGGTTTTGCACACGTAACCTTCTATAGACCAGTTTGGAATGTTGTAACCAGAATCCACTGTCATAATTGCTCTGGTCATGACAGCCGTGGAAAGATCAAGAGAGCATCCCGCATTACAATACATTTGCACACGCATTGTCTCAATTTTTCCTTCCTTTGTACAACCAACTTTATAGTTGCAAAGGAAAGGATGGCGAAAACCCGAGAATTTCATGTCATCAACTCGATTTAGTACAAGACGAACAGGTCGTTGTAATCTGTAACATCAAGACAATTTGCATGTCATGAAGTATTCTAGTACATCTCATATTTCATCAAATTTTTCAATTTGTTATAATATATTCACGCTTTATCATATACTATAAATGTAATATACTTTCGGGCAGCAACTGAGGCGGCAATGGCAAGAGCGGCAGTCCTACACTCTAAATGAAGAAAGTAGAATTAAAAATATAAGTATGTGCTTTCTACTTTTAAATTTTAAAATTATACTGTTATACATTTGTATACATAGTATAGTATAGTACAAGGGTTGATGAATCTAACCTTTTCCTCCAAACGCTCCCCCCATGCGTCTACACTTGACTGTAATTTTATGAGCAGGAACTCCCAGACAAAATGAAATTGAGCCTTGGAGAAAGGCATGACTTTGAGTGGAGGCCAAAACTTCCAGTTCATCATCTTCTTTGGGGATAGCCAGACAAGATTGAGTCTCCATGTAAAAGTGTTCTGGATTAGCAACAAACCAAGAAGAAATAACAAAGGTCACAAACGGCTTTCAAATGTCCAGTGTAAAGAGTATCTGTAGATCAAAAAAAGTAAGTAGTAAAATTTCTACCTTGACCCCCCATTCTCACACTCCCTTCTAGTTTCACATCGGATTTACTCATGCTTTCCTCCCAACTGTCGCAACTTTCCACCTTTTGTACAGACAAGTATGACTTTCTCTCTATGGCATCCTCAATGGTTAATATTGGCTTGTTATCACTATTCACTTCATACTGGATGTTGATTAGCTCAGCAGCCTTCTCAGCCAAGGCTTGAGTCTCGGCCACAACAAGGCCAACAATTTGACCACAGCAGACGACTTCATCCTGAGCAAATACATTCTCATCTTTGACAACACAACCAAAAAGATTTTTCTCCCTTGGCAAATCGTTTGCATCGATGAAGGAAATAACACCGGGAATAGATAAGGCCTTGGTTGAGTCAACACTGATGATTTTCCCAGTTGGTTTTCTACTCAGAACTAAGGCACCAAAAAGCTCATTTTCCAAGATGGGTGTATCGTCCGTATAAATGGCTTCACCGGTGGCATGTTTTGCCGCTGCGACATGCATCACGGGTCGACCTACGAGGTCGTGAACACTTTGATTCTCTGGCACAATTTGGTATAACTGAGATGCTTTCAATTCTTCCGGTCTATAACAATCTCGAAGCACACTCTTGTCGGTGGAAAGCCAGGCGGCATGAAGCCCATTTTGAGGTTTGACTTGCTCTGAGGTCCAGTTGAGATAATGGTGGTAGAACTTAAAAAATAGATTAACTGCCAAGGCAGGTCGGTATTTGACCATTCCTCCGGGAGCATTGTTGTCTAGGTGTAATTCACTTCGTAGAATCTCAAGGACTTGGTCCACCACATTTGTGTCCAGTTTTCTAAAAATATTCATGCATACTGATTTTATGTTTAATATTGACAAAAATTGAGTAAGTATTTTATCTATTGTTACACTTACTTTTCAAGTAAGTGTTCTGAGGCTTTATGAGCAACTCGAGTTGTTGGCCCAAGTCCTCCAAATACCAGGGACGCTTCGGTGATTGACAATGTGACAGGATTCAATTTGATACTTATGGCCGAGTTCACAATTGCAATGTCATCGTCCTTTCGACGAGATTGCTTTGCAGCCCAAAAAAGTTGATTCTGGAAAGAAGAGCTGAATATGTATATGGGCAAAATACGAAACAAGCGATAAAACCACAATTTCATGTATACAATGCAGTTCTTAATTGACACACAGGTGTTAAGTTAAGTTTAAAATTAATCTTACAGGTTCAGTGTTTGGTATGAAAATATTGGTAAGAACTTCGTCAGGCTCAATGATAGTTCTCCTGTAACCAGTAAAGAAGTTGCCACTTATTTTTACGACCCTTGACCCTCTCGCTGTAAAAAGGCAATCATATTTAACTCGTAAAATGTTTATCATTATCCAACCCAACAGGCCTATTTTGAGGTTGTCTCAGTCATAGTTTGTACTCTATATATATGCAAATATATAATGTAAAGTAAAACCCGTACCTTTCGAAAACAAAGTCGCGGAACATCCAGCTGCAGTGATAATAGGATTTAAATCAGAAATCGGACTAGCCGTGACAAGGTTACCGCCGATGGTCTGGCAAAAGGAATAAATATAAATTTACTATAGACTTGAACTACTAGACCTGAAACATCTGGGGGCACAATGTCAAGACTTACAATACATTTTACAGTAATTTCAATTTCAATTTATTTTAGGTACACACCGCAGCATTCCTAATTTGCTGACCACCAAAAACTAAGAGCATCTTTGCAATAGCCTCAAAAACATTCAGTTTGTGAGGCATTTCCTTGGAATAAGATGAACAAAATGTTTGCAAATCTGACAGGGTCGTCCCTGCTCCAATCCAAATACCACCATCTTCCTGTTTAATAGTCTTTAACTCGCTGAGAGAGTCACACAGTTGAATGTAGACCGGAAATGACATTTTTTTGTACTTTACATCTATTCCTGTGTTTTCATAAAAAAATGGAAATTAGCAATTTTTTACAGCTGTAAGTTCAATTTGTGATGATTTAAGTTTTAACGAGTATACTTACCAATTTCTGTGTTTCCACCTACAAGCTTTGCATGGGGGAATTGATCCTTCAATTCTAATAATTGATCGAAAGTTACAGGACGATACCAGGACACATTTGGAGATTGAAATGTTACTGATTGTGAGTCGTATGCAGAGGAAATCTACGGCAATAAAATGGGAACAAAAGGTATACAGTAAATTCTATGTGGCATCACAAACTTCAGTGTATATCTTCAGTAGTGCAGTATTTCGCAGCGTACGAAAGCTGGAACCTGGAACCTTTTGTACTGAGATAAAATTATCATCTTTTTAGAAAAATTCGCAAAAAAGGAGAAAAGCATGAAAATCCATGGTTTTAAAAAATCCAGAAAACTTCGTTGTTTTCTTTTAGTTTTGTGGGTTGGGTGTACGAACGAATACGCAAGTCAAACAATTTGTCTCCAGTTTTTGTCCTCTTTCAGGAAAGTAAAGAGTCTTTGGACTTAATACGTTTATCAAGAAATACAAAGCGTACGTGAAGATAAAAAGGAACCAACTTTCAGCTTGCATGCAAATTTTACACCATTATATTGAAGTTTGTGTTGTTGCACGGGTTGACACGACATCCATTTTATTTTACAGTGAACATCATTATTGCCTGTTCTGTTCATTATCATGCTACGAAAATCAATTGAAATGTAAAATTTGATATGCATACTTGCAATTCTGGTGGAAATATTGGATCTTGAGACGGATCATAGGGCTTGAATTGAGATTCGTCATGTAAAACATGAGCTACTTCTTGCTGACTACTACTAGTAGTTGTCTTGGTGGTTTCCTTCTGGGATTTTGAACCGGCTTGCTGACAGCAGCGTGTAGAGTTTTGACAGCATCCAGTCGGTTTACAGAGACTCTTAAACCCCTGTAAAATTGGTCGGTACCCAGTGCATCTGCACTAAAAGAATTATCAGTAAAATCAGCTATCACAATTAAGATCATTATATGCAATTGTTGTTCATTCATAAAACGAGATCATAAAATACAAAATGCCAAATCATCGCCGTCACACTTATCAACTCTAATGGATTTTGAATCGAATTTACCAGATTGCCTTGAAAAGAGGTTTCCATTTCTTCCTCTGTGGGCAGTGGATTGTTTCGTAACAGAGTGTACATTGAAATTACAAAACCACCCGTACAAAAGCCGCACTGACTCCCATGGGATAAGGCAATTCTTTCCTGAAAAGCAAACATTTTTAGTGATGTAAGTTACAAGTTATGACCCCAACTTGAAAAATGTTGATACTACAGATATGTATGTAAATATCGACATCGCTTTTTAATGTACAACTCTAAATCCGAGTCAGTAAATTTCCATAAAATACATATTTATATATCCTTATAATTTACTTATCTAATTGAATTTTTGACAATTCAGTCGTCTGTACATTAGTTTTAATGTACCGACAACACATAACTCATGGTCTAGCTATCATATTACTTGATTTACAATTTTACTTCCTAATGTTTATGCACTTAAGTTTTATACATACATAATCAGTAAGGACAGGTTTAGGTTTTAGATATAACAATATAGTGAATACTTGAACGGGATGCAATCCATTGCGAACGCTGCCAATTCCTTCCACAGTTACTATTGCAGCTCCATGTACCGAGCACACGGGTGTGAGGCAGGCATTTATCGCCAAATTTCTGAAAATAGGGGAGTTGGTAAAAAACGAGTTGCGATTAGTGATACACGACCTGAAAGCAGTTTACTTTAAATTGTTGATTTCTTTTGACCTTTTCGTTTAAAAATTATGCAGTGTTGAATGGTTTCAAACGGAATTCGAAAACGTAAGCGTCCTTTTTTATGGAAAAGTCAATTTATTATGTATTTTGTACCTAGACCTCACTGGCTCGAAAAATTTCTTGACTATAATCATTCTAAAATAGTGGGTCTTATAATATTCAATGTCAGTAAACTTTTGAAACTTTTATAAACGTCGAGGCATCATTATTGCAAGTTGCAAGCATCTTTGTTGTTTTCTATACACAGTCTTCTGTGATTTATTTGTATGCTTTGACAGATGTAATGAAAATCCTGGAAAACAACTTTGTAACATAATTGGCCGTGAAAATTACTCCTACAAATAAGTAAGTTTGTTGTTCCCCACAGACTATAGACTTATGGAGAAACCAGTTTTAGTAGAGATTTGACATTCCATCCCCTTTATACTCTTGTTCATATGTAGGCACTAGGAACCATTCGCCTATACGTACATACATACTTATACGTCAAACTGACAGTTGCTGGATAACAATACATGCTGCATGCCTATGTATAATAAGGCAAGTTAAGAAGAGGATAGACAATAGGGGTTCACAATTATATACACTTCATCTTTAAAGATGCAAACATGTTGAACAATTCGCTCAATGGTTTTCCTTGTACCTAATAAAGACCATCTTCCATTGCATCTTCTTAGTTTGATATTGCACTATAAATATACTGTCAAGATGATGATATTAGTTCATAAAATCTCTACTTTCATTTTTATGCCTATTATACGTACAGCTTGCTTTGCCAGGTGGCAAGTGGTATAAACAAGTACAAGAAAAAACTTGAGCTAAATGAAGTTAAAAGTGAAATGAAAAAATTGTTAGGCAAGAATTCTTACTGAAAATTTGCATGGAATGTCAAAATATTTTACTTACATCACTTTCATCTTCTTTCTGTTATATCGGCTGACCATCACCGTGCAAGCCTACAGAAGTAAACGAAAAAAATGTGTCGTATCCATAGTGCAGATGCAGATGCGTATTTTACGTCTTATTGTAAATACGTCAACACGATTCTACACCATAGATACCTAGTCTTTGTGTCGCATTTTTTATGCAATAATTCTAGATAAATTAGCGTTTACACATTTAGCTTCAATTTATACTCACACCGCATCCGCCTTCCGCACACCCTTCCTTGGCACCAGTCAATCGCACTGTAAAACCGAAATTACCAATGAAATGGGAGTCTTTACTCAGCCAATAAACTGTATTAATTAATATATTATTGACACGTAGGTACATAAAACCACTTACATTTGTAACGCAAATAATAAAGTAAAGTCCATTCTGGATCGGGATAGTTTTCAGTGATTTTTTTCCCGTTCACATAAAAGACAAGGGGATCACTCCCTTTCCGTATTTCCATTGTAAACTTTTAATCCACTAAGTTTCTCACTAACAAATGCACAAGTATCACTAGCACTTCACCTTGGATAATGTATTATACGTTCATGGATATCTATAGCTTGAAACATGGGATGGAAAGCAACAGATAAATTTTTTATTTGACCGGGTAACCTACCCTTTCGCCGTACTAAAAAACGAACCTTTTAATATGAAATATTGGTGAGCAGCTCAAGAATGTAGTATACGTATGTGGTGTCTGCTGCTGTTGCTAGTTGCCACTTGCCACTTGTTATAATGCAACTCGGGCTTTAATTTACCAATACTTAATATTGGCTATCATCAAAACACCTGGAGCAATCTCGATCTTGAGAGAACTGTTTACATTGACTATTGCAAGCATTGACTGGACTGACAAAGTTGGTTGGGTTGTTTTTCTTTTGAGAGAGTTTTGAGAACGATCATGGACATGGACATTCAAGTGAAAAATATTTACACTGCATGCTGAAGGAAAACCTACAAGGAGTAAGGAGAGAGGGAGAGAGATTATACAACTAGAGAGACAGAGGGGGGAAAAACTTGCCGTAGTTTCACGTTTCACATCCAGTCACGCAAATAATACATGGTACCTGCCTATATGTAGAATACATACGTACCGTAAATGTTCGACCAAACGACCAGAGCGTTTATTCACAATTTTTCATTCCTGGATAAAATATATGTTCATCTCTTTGTCTATGAGACAACAATAGGGAAAGTAGGAATTTCTAAGACAGGGGCTCATGTGCTTAGATTAATGGACGTTTTTTGGAGTTTTGCGGCACGTGTAAAAATATCCGTATCTTTCATTGAAGAATAGCATAAGATTTTTTAGGTACTCTTGTTCTGTCTCTATCATTTCCCTCATTGTAAAAAAAAACGTATGCAAACAAAAGGAAACATGAAATTTATTGTAAGAGACGTTAAGTGCAATCTTCTATAAGGTAAAACTAATTAGAGAGGATTGATGTACGCATTATGTATGATGAAAAAACGAGATTTGACGGAGTTGATCACTACCTCTGTGCCAATACATTGTATTGAACAAATATTTTCATCACGCGATACACACACTTCATACATATGTATTTGTATACACACAATGTAAATACTCACTGCACAATATCAAAAGTCATTTAGTGCTCACACTTACATCTACATGCTACATACATCATGACTAGATACTTAACTAATAAAGACAAATATTCTAGCTGAAGATTTATTTTACAATTAAGATGAGCAAGTAATATGTTACATCTCGTGAAGCAAAAGTGAACCCACAAAGTTCAATTTGTTATAACAACTAACTATGTAAGTTGTGTTGCCTCCCAAGTTACTTGCTGCTTTGCTGGCATATTTAAATCGAAAATTCAATAAAACACAAACAGTTTTCTCCAAAACAAGAGAAAAAACTCGTATGTGAATGTAAGGATTTCAAGTAGGGCAAAAGTAATATATTTCGGAATGATAAGGTATAACTACGGATAGAACGATGAACGATGATGGTAACTAGGTACACTTCAGTATACAAGGTGATGGTTCAAATTCAAATGTGTAGCACAAAAAATTACACAAGGTTTACAACTGAAGTAGTAAACAGTGAGGATATCAAATGACGTTAATCATTTTGAGAGACGAGCTGTATAGACTAGACAGAGTAGAAAGAAGGTTAAAAAATACTATGTGGTCTTTTAGAAACGTAATATTGTGCGTTGCATAACTATACGCATAGTTAAATATTAGCCTTTATATGCTATTGACTCATTTCCACTTCCTTGTTTCCCCCCTCCCCCCACTGTCTCATTTCACTTAAAACACAGTACATATTATGTCTTAAATTCTTGAAACACACACACTATATGAATGAGGTAAAGAAGTTTGACTTCAATATTACATGCAGACTGCGGACAGTAGACAAAACGAATTACGCTTTTCATGCGTACTTACAAACGAAACTATTAAAAGAAGACAGTCCCTGTGGATTTTTGGTTTTGTGTGTGCAGAATTATTATTATTGTACTATGTAAATGTATATGTTTTTTAACGAGTAAAGTCGCTACTACTGTGCAAACGCACATTAATTAAGGAAGATGTCATATGCAGCACGCAGAAAATTTATTAAAATACAAGTTGTTTACCTTCCTATGTATAATGTATAACATATACATTATAAATGTCGATCATAGAAGATGTATATGAATGCACATCTATATTCTATATTATATCATACCCATTCATACATTCATTATTCATTATGCTGAATGTGCATGCATACTAAGATGCATGGCCTTGAACTTCACATGTGAAACGCGAATTATTTTCATCTTAATGCCCAAATCTCTTAAGCAGTTAGCAGTTCCATCCTCGTTTTATTGCATCACACTTGCAGTGTGTTGCTACCAATCTCTCACTGGCTATAGACACATGTGGAATCTTTAATATGTACCAGTTAAAAATGAAGTTCGATCCATAGCTCATTGACTTATTTGCTCAAAGATTTGTGACCGAATGGGAAGGGTCAAGTAAAACTTGAAACTTGGTAGTGCTGGCCACATACCTAGTATCATATTACTAGTTTCTCCTTCTATGAACTTTTAAAGCATACATGCTTCACCTAAGCACGGTGATATAATATAACATGTTACATAAAAGGACATGATTACCTTTCTTTTTACAATGAGATGAATTTGAAGTTTTAACGACCAAAATTTTTAAAGTTTACTTTGATTGCCTTTGAGACATTTTTATTTGCAATAATGAAACAGTTCAAAATTCATAATACATAGGTTTTAAATCTTAAGTACTTATGCAGTTACACATCATATTATGTTTTATATTTCATGTATAATATTTCTTTTTTTCAAAAAATACTAAATACTGCCTACATGTTAAAGATTTGAGTGACATGCTTATTTTATATTGCCTAATATAGTTTGTTTGAAAACATGTTGTATTTACTGATTAATTACTGATTACTGATTCAGTCAACCGTACCATACCACATGTTTTGATAATACTTTTGTAGTTTAAGTACATATGTTGCACGTTGTACTTTCAATATTATGCTGAATTTTTTCAATAAATGCTTATACCTTACACTATACATAGTTGTTTATCACATCATCGACTAAGATATTAATTACTTGCGAAATAATGAAAAGTAGTACGTTCACGCTATTTAATTTGAGGAGTCTAAAACATATAGTATGTATAACATATAACAAACACAAAACCAACAAAAACCCCAATTTTTTTAACAAAGAACAACCGAATCGGAGAGAGTATGTACGTTACGTAGTAAATATAAGACGTCCAAGTAAATTGTGAAACATTATGACAGAGATTACAGATGAGGGTATAATACGAGACCCCACGTATTTTACAGAGGTAGGCGTGAGACTGAAAAAACTTGATTAAGTGATTCTTAATCAAGTTGTTAGTTGTACATAGCGAAATATTTATCCATTGCGAATCACCAAATGTCACTTGACTTATTACTGCATAACATGACACTAAGGATTTTTCGATACTAATCATAAGTACTAGCAGATATACTGTCGTTAAATCTTCAAAAATGTAATGCTATAAAATATGTCATTGTCCAACTGGGCTAGTACCTAGTATAAGTATAATACGTCACTTCTATTATTTGCTAACTAACTACTTTACACCGGTTTTTAGACGTAAAACTTGAATAATATATACTACATACTTATTCATTGCAGACTATACGGAATGATAATTTTTACCTTTTCTAAGTTTGTATGCCTTGTACTTGGTAATAGTATATGTATAAGTTTTCCATAACATGTATGGAGAAAAGATGATCTTCATAAGAATATAAAATCCTTCATAGATATAAAGTTGAGTAAATCTTGATGGCAGCCACAATACTGTGTAGTCTACAGTACCATCTTGAAAAATTTGTAGAGAGCCGTATCCCATGATACTAGTACCCATTCGATACGAACAAGTTGGCACATTTATTTCATGGATAGTTTGCGCAAATGGAGTTTTGTTAAAGATCG
>JAQIVE010002821.1:0-18608 GCA_034698285.1 Sminthurinus bimaculatus | reverse complement strand
TGCCAAGATGAATAACCACGTAACTCCTATATAACTTATATAGGAGATACGTGGTTAATCGTCTTGGCAATTCAATTATTATTATGACATGACACTTCTATGAAAACGCTTTTCGGATTTACTTATCAAAACACTTATCTTTTTGCTACGTCAAATTGTAACATTTCACTATGATGGATTCACAATCACAGTGCTTATTATTATAGACACAAAAGGTTATAGGAAATAAGCAGCAATACGTTTTTTATCAGTTAATTAATTAAAAGATCGATAAAATTTTAATTATTATGATGGGCAATGATGCCGACAAAAAACAAAACAATTTTCTTTTTCCTCGAAATCCGTTGAGTATTTTTGAATCCGCATTTTTGTGCGAAAAATTAGCATCGAGTAATTAATGCAAAGGAAGGAAGAGAGATTGCATCGAGCGAGATGCTTAAGTATGTACGTGCATGTACTCATTGCAGCAGTGCGAGAGAGAGAGAGAGAGACAGCTATCCATTGCCTGTGTGAGAAATGAGAGAATCTGTATATTCCGCCTGGATTTTCGTACTTTTTTAAATGCTTAATAATTAAGCCAGGGGTCAAATTTTTAAAAATCGGACAACATGATTAAAATCCCCTGTCCTTTTTCTTCAAAATGATGCATATATCGTTTCTTTGAACAACTTGGTTATTCTAAAAAGTTGGTTGGGACACGGTAGTATCAATTGCAAAACATGTTAGTAGATATTATTATGTTCTTTAGTTACTTATTTACCTACCGCAGGTTCAACATTTCTCGCACTTTTTTTCTAGTCCTTTAAGGCATTTTCGACCATAGATAGGTCGAAAAGCTCTGCCTTCTCCAAATTTTGCTTCGTTTCTCAAGTGGTCATCTGCATGAAAATCTCTCTCTCTCTCTCTCTCGATGATGGAATGTAAAACATTATCATAGAAAAAATCATGAATGTAATTTTTAATTGGACGCAAATCTAAGGAGCGAAATATATAGGGGGAAAATGCTATAATGTTTTGTGATATGGAATAGAAATGGGAAAGAATGGAAATGAGATGACATTTTTTGTAGTTTTTCATTGAGATATTTGAGTATAAACGAAAGGGGGTTTCCCTCTATAGCTTTTCTAACTATTGTGAACATTTTACCCATACAATGTATTTTTTCGTATAGGTACTGTTAATACTCTAATGCAGTAAGTTCCAATGCAATAGCTCTCATCATGGATAGAGAGAGAGAGAGGGGAGAACATTGCTATAAGGATCTCTCTACCTCTCTCTCCCTATCTCTTTCTCTTTCTTTGGACTTCAGGGTCACTGTCCGACCCGGATTACGTTGAGCAAGGCTACACCGTCCTGAATTCACCCACTCCAAGGATGATTAGCCCAGCACAAGGTATCCACTGGTACACTTTCCTCTGACGCACCAGGGAAAATCTCCATCTCTTCTTCTTTTAGTGTCACATCTTATGCATTATATTATAGTTACAGCATGTACTTTTTGCTATAATATAACAGGTATAATATAATATATAATATATATATATGCTTGTGGTTCCCGTGCTCATATCATTCATACAGCACAGTGTACTATATATGTGATATGTGGAAGGTATACATTATACGTGCATTGGCTTATATGAGCTGGCTTTAAATGCTCTCGCCTTTTCTAGTTCAAGGGCCTTCAAAGCCTTCCCCTCCCTGACCTTCGTAGTAGAGTGTTACGGCGGAAGCAAGTTGAACAGACGTCCTGCTTACTGCTTACTCACTGCTTGTGGACTCCTGCACCGTCCACCGCACCAAAACCACCATTGACTCTTCTTTGCCCACATGCTGCACTTTCTCATGCTACCATTTCATGTGATGTAGCTGAAATTGTCTATTGTAAGTACATACATACATTGGATGGATGGAATAATGGAATGGGGGAAGAAGAGAAGCAGGCAAAAGAGTCCATGTGCAAAAGAAGCAACAGCAATTGGGACACTTGAACTTGAGTCGATTTTTGTCGGCCAAGTCCAAATTTCAATGTCAACCCTGGCAAACAGCGAACAAGAACTACGGCAAGATGTCTAACGTTGGAAAACACAGACGGTTAAGAGAGGGTGTTCATAAATAGCTACAGTATGCTTGTAAGTAAGCACGGTGAATGTTGGATGGAAGAGGTCATTATTTGTACTTATTCCCCTTTTCTCTTTTCTATCAAAATCCATGCAAGGTACACGATAGATTAGAGTGTGGATTGTGGTAAGAAAATGAGGTGCAACAATGAAAAATTATTTATTATTTCCAACTTACAATTAAATTATTAACGTGTAGGACTATTGCTTTACTATAAATTCCTTTAAATATATCTTAAAAACACTCACGGTACATTGCATTAACTCAAAAGTCTCGGAATTAAAATTACTATCATCATTATTATGACCCAGATGATAAATATAATAATATGCTAAACATGCAGCCAAATAATATTACATAATACTTATATAGGGATGTAAAAGCAAACACTGACCTTGACCTAAAATATCTGAATTCTCCTGATGACAGAAGAAGAAATCGTTCAGATGTGCTTGCACTGCGGGAAACAAATTTTTCCAATGTCATTGTGATTTTTGTGATTGTGTACAATTAAGGCAAAAATATTATAACAATAATAAAAGATAAAAGCCAAATAAAAGCATTTGATAACTAACTTGCTTTGTGCCTTTTGTGATTAAGTTCAGTTATTTAGAATTATAGTATCAAACTCTCCTCTCAATTATTGTCAGCAGACTTTGTAGACTACTACTGTTTATTTACATGGTATTTGCAATTTGCAAATTGCAATGGACTTTGAAGGAGATTTTGCCGATTTAAGCAGTCGAGCATTTCCAAATGATGTGGATGCAGTTATTAACTCGAGGTTGAATTGTTAACTTCTTTTTATCAATTATTATTAATGAATTATTACTTTGTTATTCTTTGTTCATAGTTGATGGTTACGTAATGAGTAATATTGCATTAAGTATATTCAGCTTATTGATGTTCAGGTTGTTATTAGATTGGTATGAACTGGCAACTGGCATAATATTGGTTTTTATTGTGTCTTCACATATAGTACATCGTACATCATAGAAAGAAAAAAAAAGACAAAGATATAGTGCTATGTTTTATAATACTTTGTCTTGATTCTTTGCTGTACCACGTAAGTAATACTAAAAAATAAACATTTTTTCATCTCATTGTTCATTGTTGTGTTTTTATTTCAGATTACAAACAGAGTTTACAAATGAGGGTCAAAACTTCCAGAAACTAATCGGGTCTGGTCATATCGTCTGTCTATTTAACGGTCGCTCAGCTCAAAGTGAGAAGATGATTTTTCAGATGCTAGATTGAACTAATTAAATTTACATTTTTGCACTAAAAAGAAAATATTACAATGAAAAAAATTATAATTTTCATAGAATTTGCCGAGCATTATGTTAAATCTCAAGCTGCGGATGCCCTGCTTTTATGGCGAACCTTCATCATCCCGGCCGAACCCGAAATAGTTGATGACTATGAATTGCGACGAGGAAAACAGTCTGTGATATCGGTGTTCAAACTAAATCAACATGGATCCAATATTTTGTTTGCCATCTTTGACAGCAAGTTTGAGCTAGGACAGTATTTTATCCAGCAAATTGTCAATAAGGACGTGAGATAACGATTGAACTTATATAATTTAAAATAATTTTATTACCAAATAACCAATAATATTACCAATAATAATATTATGATACAATACTACAGCATTTTTGAATTATTATTCCTTTATGCATGATGATTACATGAATTTAGATGATATATATGTATTTTGAAATTTCTGTAGGTGAACAATTTGCTAGAGTCTGCAACTTTAACCTACATTTTTCAATCGGAGCCTGTGTCAAAGTTCTACAGCAATAACAACGACAATGGTCAGCTAGAGAACTTCTATTTAAGTTCAAGTAGTCTTAATTCTAAGAGTGAACTGGATGGCCTTGTTCGTCTCCCCATGCCGAATCTCGTCGCTGGTTTTGGTGCAGCTGGTAAATAATCTAATAATAAATGTACTAATAGTTGCATATATCTGTTTATATTCTATTCTCTTTTACAAGTAGCTAAAAAGTATTATTTAATGTTTAATATATTATTTGATTCGTAGTGCTGACGCAATGTGAAAAGAAAGATAAGCCGTGTCTTCACATAGTAAATTATGTGGATAATCAAGATACTTTGCATCTCCCTTTCGTCCAATACATCCAGTCCTCATCCCAGCTCAAGTCCATTTTAAAATTTACAAAAATGTTTAATGGCTCATCTCGGACAACAGTTGAACAAAGTAATTTATTCACGTAGGTAAAATCCTCGTATTTTGTAAGAGATTTCCCTACTGTTAATTTCAATTGGTCGTAAACGACTTTAATCAATTTTACAGTGCTCAGTAAAAAATTCAGCAAGACGATGGCTTTGAAATGTATTGTTCTTTTTAAAGTACCTTTTGTATCTGTATCAATCATACAAAATACGAAAAATGTCTAAAAAAGTGAATTTTGCATTATAAGGTTTCCAAATGTCAAGTAATTCAATCTGTTGCTCTTGTTGTGAATATTATTATTATTATTCCAGCCCAGGCCTAAATGTTCGCTAAAAATGGGGTTTTAGGTTTGATTTGAAGTCAAAGTTTCACCGATGGTGTCTGAAGCTTTTTTAACGGTAGGTAGATGTATTAGGTATAAAAAAGCTTCAGAAACCATGATGTACCTATAGAATAAAAAACCTTCAGATTTAAGATTTTAGCTTTTAGCCATTGAAAATTGAAAAGCTCTGTAACTTAATTTTCTTTCACCCATTCCATTCATACAGTTTTTGAATCTTTTGATGATCCCATTCTCCTTGAGTCGGTTGACCCTTTCTCTTAAAAGCAGTTTGAGTAGGTCGAGTTGTTATGATTTAGAATCTAGACATCATTTTTCAGAAGGCAGATTCCTGCATTAAATCATGCCATATTATGGTGGGTTATGAACTGATGTAAAATAAGTCAAATGTCATGTGTAACAATATATGTATCTCTGCATATTATGTCAATGAGACAGATCTCAATTTGTAGCAGCTAGTTTTAATTTTAGACTTTTCAGTTATACTCGTATTTGTATGTATAATGTAAATATGTATTTAGCCAACGTGAGATTTTAAATTCCAGCTGGAAACTGGAGACGTGTTTACTTTGCACCACATACTAAAACTTTTTGCTTCAAGTTTATTCTTATACATGTATTTACTCTAAGAGTTTATTACGTACATATTTGTAATACATACATTCGAAACCAAATCAAGTCCAAATAATATTCATGAGCGATATGTAATATGTAATACAAATGCCCATCATGTATGTTGAAAGTACATATGTATGCATAGGAAATGGATCCAGGCGTAAACATGTATGCTTATATAAATGTAGAAACTTGATTCAGCTCAACTCGACTCTGTTTGGGCTAAAATGAAAAGTTTGTTTGGGTTTGGGTTTGCGGATCTCGACTGTCTCATCTCATCTGGTCTGAATCGGAACATGAATACAAAATCCTAGTATGCATGCACTCATAGTAGTACATGGAATCATTTTGGCAAAACTTTGGGTCGACATTTTCTGCATGGTAATAATTCCACTCTTTCCAACTCGCCTTGTCTACTTTAATTTTATGTGTATCTACTTTCACTTCGTCCCCTGTCGGAGACATTTTAGGATATTTAATGTAAATACATATGTATACATATTGAGTTTTCCATGAAAATCCGATTCTCCAGCTGTTATTCCTTGGACCGTATTGATATGTTATGCGCTGTGCCCTAAAATAGAATATATCATATGATTTTTCCAAAGTATTTTAATAACACACAGAATTCTGGCAGTATGTTGTATTCTTGCTGGAAAGGTTTTGAGCTTTGAGAGATTGAGATCACCCACATAAAAATCTATGAAGCAATAAGGAGGCATTTTAGTTTATATACATGATAGTAAACACATGTCATTTTTATGGTTTGTTTACCAAACCGTACGTACATCATTCAAATCGTGAGCTCAAGAAGATACTAATGCCCAAATAGTTTACGTAAGTAATGTGTCTGTTTTTCGTATACCTACTACCATGATGTATGTGCATCATGCATGTATTATACATGATGTATATGTATATATTGTGTACATCAAGGTGAGAGGGAAGGAAGAGTGCGAGCAAACCGACAGACAGGTGGATGAAAATTGCAATTTCCAAGGTCAATGATAATATCATTTACATATTTCAATACCCATCATCTTCTATCGCATTTTCATTCTTTTTTTTACTTTTCATCTTGGCTTGTGACCGCCATGATTTGTAAAAAATAGGTTTTCCATTCCGTTGACAAGTTCATCATTCCAATTTGGCATAAGCATGTATTTACATTGTACATACACAGTCGGATGTGTGACTTGTCGATTCTTCTTCAGCTTGAACGTCAAGTAATGTCCATGATCAATCCTTTGACTATGAACACTGAGATACATTCATAGTTACAAGCAAGCAGATTGTACAGGTGTTCAAAACAGATTCTGACAGCCAGCTTTGACGTTTGACTTGACTCGCCTTGGTCCAAAACTCCAAAATCCAAAAGTTCGTCTTTATTTATCATGAAGATGTTATGAATACGCATGAAACTGCCGATGAAAAGAGATTAAAGTTTTCCTCCCCTGTACTTGAAAAGTTAAAAGCAATACAGTCTATATATATATATTCTAATGTGATGTATTGTATCTACTGTCTAGTCATTGTCCGAAAAAGCAGTCGTCAAGCCTCATGCATTTGCATTTATGTTTCAGAACGGTAAGTATTGGGTTGTCGACGTTACACCTTTATTCTAAAAGTCAGTGCTGTCCTGAGTAAATCAGTATGCATACATATCTGGTCACTTTAGAGCAACTGCATGTGTAGATGAGTTGTATAATGGTTAAAATAGTACGTTATACAACAAGCAAAAAGTAAATGGGAGTGTATAGTAACAATTATTAATTATTATTATAGTATAATGTTTAGTGTTTAATACTTGAAACTGAATGCTAAATAAATAAAAAATGAAAAATGTGACATGCATTTGCGGAAGTGATTGAAAGTATTTTAAATGTGATTTGTACATAATATTATAAAATTTATAAATTAAATGTATTCTAAAGTTGTAAATGTTGATTTTCTATAATATAGTTTCAGCTGTTTTAAGTTGAAGTGTTTAAAATAATTCTTACCGCAAGAATTCATTTTACTTGTGCTTAGAAAACAACTTACAAAAGTACACGAATATACATACTAATAATAATTTATCATTTTGAAAATTGTAAAGCTCTAGGTTCTTGTATTGTAGTATACTATTAGCTATTAGTATACATGTTTAGTATATAATATGCTTACATAATCTATACATAATTGATTCTAGTCTTTATTCTATACTTATTATTATGAAAGAGAATATTCTCAATTCTATGTAAACGTTTTCAGTTTTCATAAAAAAACTCATTAAATTAGTTTTTTAATTTACTTATTTACTGTATTATGTATTATAAGGTAATATTAATGGATTAAAAAAATAATACTGATTTTATTAACGAACCTCTTCATGATGATACATTTGATCCCTCCCTTTTAATGACTTGATAAGCGTTCTTTTTTTTCTCATGATACATAATATATTCATAATTCATATATTTTAAGGCAAACTGAATTCCACTTATTGAGTTTCCAATTTTACTGTATTATTGGTAGTTTTTCTGGAGAGAAGTATTATTAGTGTAAAGTAGAGAAGTATTCCATTGAAAATTACAATGAAATACCTTTGTTCGATTCCCAAAATCCGATCTCGTATACTTTGCCTCCTGAAAAAATGTACCCATAAACATATCATAACACATGACATTCAAGAATTATTTTAAATTCAAGATTTCATAATTTCCTAACAGTGCCATATTTGTTTTTATACTTTGATATATTATTGTTGTTGCTTACTGTTTCTTCTTCTTTCGAGCCCGAGTGTCCATCATGATGACTACGTAGCCGAATCTAAGGATAATAGAGAATAATATAATTCACTACTGCAAATGCGTTTGACATTGAAAGAATAATATTTACTGTAACGTTGAACGTTGAGATATTTTTAAATTTACTTACACAATTAGAAGGAATGACCATAGTCCAGCATTCAAATGTAAACTTAAGTCAGTCAGACTTTCATTTGATTGTAGGCCTATGAAGTCTAATGTCATTTTGACACAATATGACTACTTTAGTGTAGTAAAGATGGTTAATTAAAACTAATTAACTTTAACTTGGTTCACCCAATGACAACAACAATTCTTTACATCAATGAAGAGCGTGTCAAAAAAGGAAATTTTCTAAACTTCTAAACACGAGCTCGAGAACCAAAATTTTTTTGAAGGAACGATACCACTCTTTTTCCAAGGATTTAATATTTTCACATGCTCTGTGCCCGTATGTTTTTACTATTAGGTATAGTTATGGCATACATTAACAATACAGACTGGAGAATAATAAAATAATGGTAATCTAAAATACTTAATGTCTAAAGTTTAGTCCAGTTTTGTGATAGGACGTTTGTCACATTCCGTCCTAAATATGCCTGTAAAGTCGTTATATCTATATTTAAATGACTGTCCAATTTTCCTACAAAGCTGGCATTTTTCGGGACTATAACTTGCTGGACCCGCATTAAAACTCATCTTTTTGGACTCTGGCCAACGTCTGCCAAATGAAAAGGCGGGTGTCGGGTTTGGAAATGATTTTTTGATGTTGTAAGACCTTGGTGGCCCTTCTCCTCCTTTACCAACCCCACACTCTGGTTCATCACATCCCTCCCGTCTTCCCTTTCTGTTGACGACAACAAGTTTTCAATAATATCAGCAAATAAAATTGACACTATAGATAGGTAAGTGTACATAATACATAATAAAATGGTAGTAAGTACAGTTTACACTACGTGTATATATCATATGTTTTAAAATTTAAAAACGACTATTTTTTTTAGGTTGTTTGTTATTTGTAATTGGATTATTAGCTTGAAATCCTCATTTATGTAATCCATTGTCATTTTTATAAAACGACCGTTGTACACATTAAATCTATGCAAATTTTTATCGTTTCACTGCCTACAAATCTAGTTTTGTATAATATAGGTATAACATAAAAAACTGTCGATTAATCCTGCACTCCAGTTGAAATGAGACTGGCGCCAGTGGTTTGTGATAGGGATTTTACTAATATATGTATTTGCAAAAAAGTGCATGAAAATCGGTTAAATTGAGAGTCAAGATAACATAATTTGCATAAATATTCTTTGGAAAAAAATTACGTGTGTCTGCTGTCTCTGTATCACCAAGTGTCAAGAGATAAACTTTATGATCCTATAAGTGACAACAGTGGCGAGTTGACCGTTGTAAACTGATATATATTTCTATTTAGCTGCATAAACCTGCAGTTCATTTCACTGCCAAACTGCTGATTGCAGTTTATGCCACAATAGCGGGAGATAATATCATAATATACTTAATACTTACTATGCATAACAGTATAACATCCACAAAATAAAAACTAAAATCATGGGTCATGGTATTTTTGAGTATTTTCAAGTGTTAATCATTCGCAATACACACTTACAATGTGACTTCAGGTGCAGCTAATTTGTCTGGGATTTTAGGACCTATTGCAGGTGGCAGAATGTAGCTGTTTGGAGCCGGAGATCTTATGCGACTGGGACGGAGGCTTGTTGTCTGCTTTCTACTACCTATCGAACATTTCGGAGCACTGAACTTGTATTTATTTAGTGGAACGGTATCGTATCTAGCTGGTCCGGGGCCTTCTTCGATATAATTCATGCATTTTGTTTGCGTCCCCATAGTATAAGCTGGTGCTTTATCCCATCCTTTGTGCTTTCAAATAGGATAATGAAACAAACGATGTTTTACCTTGTGCAATGGCGAAAAATATTCAAATAAATGCATCCTCTAACAGTAGCCATTAGAATTACTGAGTGTGCATTTTATAAAAGTATACACAAAAGTATTGTACAGAAATGTATAAGAAACAGTCTCACTTTAACACCCCATGGAATTAAATATGCTCCAGCACCTGGGCCTACTCCTAACGGCTTGAAATCGAATTTTGCCCTCAGTGAGTATTCAGGATTCATAAGATGAGTTACGGCGTGATTTTTTCTTCCCACAAGGGTTGGAAGCAAGAATGTGGCTGGACCAGGCCCCTTTTCTAGTGTATTGCAGAATATAATGCATTATATTACAGTCAGTAATTTGAGCAAATTTTAGCGGATTCTTTAGGATGCTAGAAAGTACTCTATTGTCCAAAGTCCATTGCTTCCATTGCATTACAACGTACCGTAAAACGCCATTTTCTTTCTTCGGACGGCACCCTCAGAGTACCGGTGAAATTGAGTGTATCCCATCTTGTATTTTAATAACGATCGCCTTGAATACGTACTTAGACGCTGGAATTGGTTCTAGTCAATCCACTGAGGTTCCTCAAAGTCTTGGTCCGGCGGCTACAAAAATTGGGTACAAAAACTACGCGGCTGTGGTTGCTGAAACCTCTGTCGTGAAGTGTGCGAAGGTAAACTTTAGGCTTCTCAGAAGAAATCACGACAAAATAAATGAATGTGAATTTTGAACTGGATATGGAAAGTTATACCTTACAAAACTGTCTCCTTTTTTAGTTTGCGTTTGTAGGTGTTTTGTTTAGTGTCTTAGCGTTGAGTGAGTTTATTTTCTATGTCAACATCAATAATTTTCATAAACATTAAACATTTTACGTTTTATGCATGCTGGTATTTTAATTTTTCATGTTGTACATGCAAGGGGTTCAACACAACACAACATACGTAAAGAACATCATACTTCGGATTTGGAGCTGTAAATAGTCAGAGCAAAAACAAAACAGCGGACGTAAAAAGCCACACGTATTGTGTGTTTACTTATTATGCACGTGTACGTAGATAATTACATAATAATATGTATTAGCAGCATGTCACTCAATCTCATGTACATTTTTGTATCAACTGAAAGAAAAAATTCCCGACTTTGAGTTATCAAAGCATTTCAGACATCCAGTCGCGGGTCAACATGTGTGTAATAAGACGGGATTTAAAATTCCAATGAAAGGCGTTGACTTTCCGTCCTATTTATTATACTTGTGTCTACACTCGAAATTCAGAAATTCCATATTGTCACATCATATCACCCTACAAGTACTGGTAAGCCCTACAAGTAACCATACTGGAATTGATTAAATCTCTTTCTAACGCACAGATGTCTAATATAAATACAAACAAGTAAATACATACACACAATAAAAGCATATAAATAACTTACAAGCCGATCGTCAATTGTAGATTGTAGATGCTGTATCATGCTGGTCAATTTTATAGATGTCAGATATTATATTTGACAGTGTATAATATCAACAAACGGTACATCATTGTCGTCAGCTAGTCTGATTTCAAACCTTCTTATGTATATAGGCTGTTCGACGTTTCATGTGCAATATGGATTCCGTACTCATGTTCAAAGAATATTTTCCTTTGTACTTCTCTCTCCACTTTCCAAAGTGTCACCTGCAATAGTCGTAAATCTGTAGATTGTAGATGATATACATTGTGTATCATGTATGTTGAAAATTATACAGCCGGTATAATTACACAAATACAAATAATCTGCGACACCTGACTAATGAATGCCTAATTTCTTCCCCCAATGTCAGACTTCTTGGCATTCTCTCACCTTCCCACATCACATATTTCCTATACATGCATCAATTGGGTCCTTATTGACTTTCTACTTGTCACTTTTGCATGTATTTACTGCTTCTATAGGGGCTGCTTAGTTGTATTCTTCTCTTCTTCGTCAATGAACTGAATTCAACAATGAGAATAACTGATAACTATACGTATTTTCATGTTTTGTAATGAAACTAGTATTAATAAAAATAAACCAAAAAGCATTCAGAGAATGACAAAGGTAGCAAATTCAGGGTTCTACGTTTAAAGTAATGGGAAACTATATTATCAGCATTCATTTGTGTATAATTACATAGACTATACCTACAGATATACAGAAAAGTATCAGACACCTGCATGTACAAGAGAAATTGAAATTTTCAACAAAAACCAGGCAGTCTACACTTGATACTACGCTAGCTATACCTACAATCTACATGTTCATGCCTATACAGACAGGCGGTCAACAAATCCATTATGGATGGGTTTCACGAAATTATAATTATGATTCACAGGCTCACCACGAATTATTCCACATTCCTTCTTTTCTCCTTTTTCCTTTTTGCTGTTACTGCCCCTTTTGACTTTTTGAATAAAAGGATGATAATAACAATTATTCCCTTATATGGTCGTATAAAATGGGTTATAACTACCACCTTTTTTACGTTTTATACCATTTTTCTCCTCTTTCCATTTCCATCTATAGCCTTACTAGTATTATACTTGCCCCTGAATAAATACTGACCATTAGTTTTAAATCATAGTACTGAAAATGCATGTTTATTTCTTTTATTTCTTGGTTAGTCAAATTTTCCCCACACTTGATTGTTAATCTCACAAGATTCTAATGCCCAACTAAACACTACGTATGTTATTATTACTACAGATACTATCGCATATGTATGTATGTATGTAGTATGTAAGTAATGCAGGTATATTGATGCTCTCTATACAGTGCGGCGTATATGTATAGTATAATGTGGCGAGTTTAAAGCCGGATCTTGGATAATGATGACCCATTCTCTGGTTTTTTCTGCATATCACAGAATACTTACTTACATTCATTGCAGCTAAATTCTAAGGCTAAGCAAGCATTCAACGTCAATTCAACATTTTACTCAAGCATGCACGCATGCATACATATAACGTATACATTATACAGATATTATATTGCATTTACTATTTACACTGATACATCATACATAAAAACACACACAAATGCAGGAATTTGCCGTCTCTCATTACATTCAAATATATTATGTATTTATGTACAGCATAATATAATAATATCCATTGAATTCTCCACTTCAAAGTGAAGCTCTCTTCAACTTAAGAAAACGCACTCAATAACATAACACTCACTCATCCACACTGCATTTATGTAACTCGCAACCAGGTGTGTGCACTTATAAGGTGTAAAGACTCTTGGCTTTTGGCTTGGCTTGACTTGACGTTTTACTTTTGCGAGCTGGAAAAAGGAAAAGGGAAAATGTGAAACAAAAGTGTACCATACAGAGTGTATTATGCAAAGATGAAGTAACTAAACTTGAAGGTAATACATAATACGTACATAATATTTAATAGTATGCTAAAGGCCTAGAGCATATTATACAGTCAAGTGCACAACACAAAAAGGAACATTTATTTACTAACTTGTATTTTCTATCCCCATCTCTCTCACTTTGTGGCCAAAAATTAAAAAGGAATATATAGCATTATAATATATGAAGCTACGACGAGTAGATACCTATTAAGTATGTATCATATTATAGACAAAGAAAAAACGAGAATCAGACGCCTCTCTGTTTTTTTAACCAAAGCAGTCCATTTCTTTTTCATTCGGTGTGTATAATTCATGATACTTTTTGCTTACACATTACGCTATTCATCATCATTATGTGTGTGCAATAATTGGTAATGGTATCATAATAGGTACATAATAGGAGGTACTTGGTTCTGCTTAAATCGCCTATTTACAGAATTCTGAATGTATATTTCATTGTTCATGAGGTTATATTGCCAAAAATATTCAAAATTTAGTCATTTAAAGTGGGAAGAAAAATCTCAGCAGCATGATAAAAAATGTGTTGTGATGAACTTTTGCACAGAAAAACCACATCAGCACACATTGTAAACTGTAAACATACAAAAATATTTTTGACAAACCTCATATATCTTTGGACGTTTATATGCTTTGTGTATACATTTTATACATACAATATACATTGTACATGATACACATGATCGTCACATGGAAAATAACGATAGTTTCTGTGACTTGTTGTTCAAGATACAAGACACAAACGACAAAGAGACTACATATTCCTCTATACAAGGCAGATTCGACCAACATGAGCATACTTGAGTTTAAGTTCAACGCCAGGGTTTCTTTGGTGATCCTCTTAAGCATTCCCACATGAGAATACTATATAGGTATACATAAGATGAAAGAGTGGACGAGAGTCAGAGTCAAGAAGGCAAATGGAAAATGACTGGATCTAAAAATCTTCGGGTGCATACATACATACATACATACATACACAAACATATTTTAACACACATGCATATCTATAATATGTACATAATGTATTGTACACACACAATGTACAGACGTTGTCGCTTTATAACAGATTCTTGACTCCAGTCCATTTTCACTGTGTACATATTTACATGCTTTGTAGTTGTACTGTGGGTATCAGGAGAGCAGGCAAAGGAACGGGGAGAAAAAATGGTACAACAACCTTGAAGGCCATATCAGATTTTAAGAGAGTGAAGAAGAAAAACTCCTGGTGCATCCACTTTATATATGTATATGTATAATATGTTTTTAAAAGTTAACCCTAAACAACTGCAGGAGTATTTGGCTTGGATGAATATATACATGTATGTGTAGACCCTTGAACATTGTACATACATAATTGATAATGGTACATACAGCATACACTATTAATATGAATAAGAATATACAGAGCTTGTTACACCTTTTTGTTTCTGGACGGTGATGACGAAGATATAGCATAATTTGAGAAATTTTCTGCGAGTGCTACACAATATTAATTATAATTAATAATATGATGTACATATTATAGCACACAGTATGTAAGAACACTATACACACTCATTTGCATTACATGCATCTATGTAAATGTCAAGTCAAGGGTCTGTGTGCTGAAAACTTGTTGATGGTATAGTCGTGAATAAATGCAGACTGCTCTTGTATTAAAATAATAAAATAATTAAAGATTATAAAGCTATTCATCAATACGGCTATTACAGAGATTCCGCAGTTGGGTTGACAGTTGGGCACTTTCAACTTTATTCCCTTGCTTAGATTATTATAGCATCTGCACTACTGTATGTTTCTTACACATATGTATTATGTATGGGAGCTTGCATGCATGCATTATTGAAATAAAAAACCGCAGGTTGGACTTTAGAGTCTGTGGAATACCTCTAATAATATGGATCTTGAGAATTTCAAAGTTGGGCAGTAGATAGACAACATCAAGACCAAGACAAGTTCCTAACTCTATTAATCATGTTCGTTTCATTATGTATCTTATAAATCCCATTTTATTCAATTTTACATATTATACATTATAGCTACACATTATAATATACATAAGTATACATACAGATGTGCCTTGACTGAACTCCTGCGTGTGCATTTTTCTAGTGTGGCATTTTGTATTTATTCAGTTGGACGAAGAAAAAAAACGTCCATCGTGTTCAGCGAGAATGAAGTATTTAAGTATAGTGAAGAAGAAGAAGAAGAGTGAAACGTTAAAAGGCTATTATTTTAAATTTACATACTTTGCACAAAAAAACTTATGACTAGAGAAATGTATAGGGAGAGAGAATAAAAGTCGTGGAATGAAACTTGGAGGTTGTTATCATTATTAATTAAAAAGATATTTTATTTGTTATTTTTATACTTTTCGTCCTCTGATAATACACTACCAACTACTGCATTGTATCGTGCATACATAAAAGTAAAAGGTCTTTGCTGCGGTTCATGGCAAACTTTTGATGTGAGGCTACTTTTGCTGGTGTTGCTTTTGTGTCTCATTCCACGATTATTCCTCGAACAATAACTGGTATTTAGCTCTGACCACAATTATTGTCTTTTATATACATACATAGGAGTAATTATGAAGGAATAAATACATAGAATGGACAGGATATGGATTGTGCAATAAAATTTTGCGTTACATTCATATTATCTTGAAATTTTACACTCATTGTCAGAGAAATGTCTAACTCCGACTTTAACGGATATGTGGCAACTGCAAAAATATCATCTACACGTGTGTGTATCGACTTGGTATTTTCACACTGGAATTTGTGCCTGACAAAGAAGAAGAAAGCACGAGGCTTTGGCTTTGTGCACATGTGTACAAAGTACAAATACAGTGTATGTATGTGTTTGGGTACAAGAAAGGAAAACATGGAGAATTAGCATTACACAGTTTTTCTTCCATGCATCATAATAAAATTAATGTTATATTATATGCGTCATAAAACTTTGTAAAAAGTATAAAACATGGATATAAATAGGTATAATACATACTGCATATTTCCGCAATTCCTGTTTCACCATGATATGTACTACCTAATTATGTATGTATATACACAAACGTTGACCACAGAGGTTAACAAATACATGAAAGTCGGAGGACATACATAACTGCATGCTCCACCACGTCGTCGTCTTCTTCTTCTTCTCTTACATATTAGTTAACAACATACCGAGACCACAAGAATTCAACAAGATGCATACATACATGTATATGCTCTATAAGTATGTATCTTATGGACATGTATTGTATTTAGCCTGGAGTAAAATTCTCCATGATGAAAATTTTTAACGATAAAGGAACAATGTGTATGCACATCCATACATACATACATATGTAGATGTATTACGTATGGTATCAGCAGCAACAAGAAAAACAACAAGCAAACGCACATCTATCTACATATAAGGACGTGTGCATTTTATTAGTGTATTACTCCGACAGATATAATACTAATAATGATGCTTTTCTGCCTATCGAATAAGTGCACAGAGTTTAAGATACTCACTTATGATAATGAAAGGCTGAGAGAGAAAGAGAGAGAAAAGGACTGGGATACACACAGACTTTTACTTTACACTCACTCGTTCTTGTTCTTGTTAGCTTCCTATATAATAATATATACTATTACCATCATCATCATCATGGAAATTGAAATCCCGGCTCATATTATACGTTTTTATTCCATGCTCACAGCTCACACTCTCTTCTTCGTCCCTTTGGAGTTGTCCCTTTTTAGCTTTTTTATTTTCACTCCCTTCATCTAATATATTATTTATATCTATACAGATACAAATAGAGAACATGTACGAGAGAGTATTATAGATATTATTATTGTGTGTGTGTCCAGAAGAGTGTGTATAGGTATGTATATGTATGTATAAAAATGATTAGATGTGTTCATATCTAATATTATTATTATGCGTGTGCACTGTGCACTCGTGTGTTGTGTTATGTGTACATAGATAAGGATACCAGACCAGAGAGAGTAGAAATCCACAGAAAGAGATAAAGTGTTTATAATATTATTACACATTAGAGTTTGTGGTTCTTTCTCGTCTCCCTTGTCCTATGATCTCGTTATATTCTACTATGCCTGTACATGTTGGTGTCTTCTAAATACATTTACTTAAACCCGGCAGTTCATGTATATATGTATGTATACATATAATATATAGTGTATATTATGTGAGCAACCACCAATACATAATGCATATGTGAGTAACTATATATCTCATCTACGTCTTGTTTCGTCTTGTTGTTGTTATTGTATAGCAAAAGAAGGGAGGGAAGGAATCCAACATATATGATGAAAAATAAATATGCAGTTCAGACACAAAGGGACCATAGTTAAAGGTTTAACTTCATATGTACTTTTAATACATAAGTGACTATACACTTGAGCTCGACTGGAGAGAAAGAAGACCTTTTCTGTTTTACTCTTTATGTATACGGAGTATACTGTGCTCGTATATTATATACATATACTGGTGATAGGAAATGAAGGGACCTTTCTGTCTGTATGTAAGTAAACAAGTGCATTATACGAAGGAATCTGTTTTACACATCTTTCTTCTTTTTCTTGTTGGTTCAGAGTTTCAAAGTACATATAGTTATACATGTATACATACCGAGACCAGAGAGTTGGACGAAAGAGTAGGAGGGTGCATTTTATTATCGCTTTTTTCTTCTTTCCTTCCTAGTTACATGTATTCTCTATGTATTATGTATCTCCTCTTTAACTATAGTACACAGATTCTAAATGCTGTGTATTTTTCACAGAGCTTGACGCTGAAGATACACACCACACCGTTCCTGCCTATGTATCAAAGTAAGTATATATTATAGAGATAATATATGGACAAAAATTCAGTTGGATTTTGCCTGTGGTTCCAATAACTTGAGTTGAGGCTACTTGTGTGAGCGAGTTATTACATTTATATACATGCATTTTCATAAGAATAAAAATACTAAATACCATGTACCTAGTGGCACTATAGCTCTGCCACAAGTGCGTGAATGTGTTTGTGTGTTTGTGTGGTGCTAAATGTACATGAATTTAAGAAAATAACTAAAGGATATTTTTGCCACAGTGTCTCTGCTGTTAAGGCCCTGGGTTTTCTTGTGTATTATAAAATTGGAGAAACGGTCATCTCTCTTTTGAAAAGAGCCTTTTTCCTTTTCTTTTACTTATCCCCTCCTCATTTG